>LPNX010321381.1:446920-459456 GCA_001517045.1 Pseudotsuga menziesii | reverse complement strand
CGTTTTGAGGGCTTCTATCTAGCACATGAGTAAAAAATCAGGTTTTCATCGCCAAATTTGGCCAAAAAGTGTTACCCATCTTCATGGAATCACCCTCCCACCCTTACAATTATTCTTACCCTTCTTTTTATTCCTTCCGGGTTACTGGTTACCCTTCTAGTCCGATGATTGCACCGAAAGCACATTCGTCGTTTGGGTGGGTTGAGACATAGCCATGGCTTGTCCCGAAGCAGGTTGGTTGATTGACAATTGACTAACTTGTTTCGCAACCGAATCCACAGGTTTAGCACTCGCACAACCAATAATTCCATTGGCATGTGGTCCAGGTTTAACTTTGGGGTCGAAACTAGAACGCGGAGCATTGGGAATGATCTCATATAAAAAACCAGATTGAGCATAAATCAAATCCAGTTCCTGCGCCCTAAAAATGTCTTGTTTTTCATTTTGCACTCCGGATGTAGAAACATCCTTCGCTATATATGGCAATAACGAATTAAGGAACCATTCAAGGAGGAATTCTAGCGGTATAAAGGCTTTAATCAACCTCTTCTATCTACGCCACTCTTGGATATAGTCCGAGATATGTGTGGTTTTATACTGTCGAAATGTCGACAAGAGTTCTGTACCAACGTCATAACGCATTGGTAGCTGGAATTGGTTAAGAAAAGTCATCGCTAGGTCATCGAACAAAGCGAATCCCCCCCTAGGTAGCTCTATATACCATTTTGTGACAGACCCTGTAAGGGTGCGTTGAAACAGCCTTAAACGGATTGAGTCCTGGTGTAAGGAATTTGAAGAGAACCATAAGTGAAAGGTAGTAACATGTTCGCTCGGATCCTCTTCCGGTTTTCCCTCGAATTTGGGTATGTTCGAGGGAAGCTTAGTGGGGACAGCTGACCGAGCTGGGTCATGAGCTACAGGATCATTCATCAATCTCAAAAAGTCAGGAATATTTTTCGTTGCAAGGAAAGGGAGCCTAGGATGAGTAGGTCGATGGACCGCTCCCTGATAGTTCTGATTCACATAGGTCTGATTACCATAACCACCATGGCCTTCTCCATAGTGCCATCCTCCCGTTTGACCCATATAGGGTGGCATGGAAGCACCATAGTGTGGTGTACCTTGACTATTTGGAGATACAAAGCCATAATTTGGAGAGTAAACGGGTTGTTGATACCCGCACCCATAAGGTGAAGAACCCTGTCCATACTACATCCCATAATAAGGTCCATAAGTCATCGCATGAGATGTGCCATGAGACACTTTGTAAGTAGGAATATATGCTCTGGAAGTAGGAATATACGCTCTGGAAGTAGTAATATGACCTCTAGAAGTATGAACATGACCTCCCGAAACAACAGACGGTACTTGAACCTAAGACACAACTGGTCGAGTAACCGCAGTACGAACATGACTCGTAGAAACATTCTGGCATGAAGGACCACGTGAATGAGGTGGAGGGTGAACATTCAAAGAACTGGGGACAGAGGATGAAGGGACCTGTGTAATTATGTATGTGTTATTCCCTATAGTCACTCATCTTGAATATAGTATCCTAATAAGATCACTAACCCTAGACCTAGGAGGAATATGTGATGTAGCTTCCACTGCCAGGATGGAAGGTGCAATGTGACTTGTGCTCCCAAACATCTCCGCATGGTAAGGAATGAGAGTGCCCCCAGGCATATTGTTAGGCTCAAACTCAGATTTGACATGAAATGCCAAATCATGTGTGGGAAAACTAGACATACCATAACTAGTGCTCGCGGGCTCAAAATGAGTCTCATCATCTTCCGACATTCCATACCGACGATGCGTCAATGGGGGATCAACACTAGAGTAAGTAGGTCTATCATGAAAATTACCTATCTCAAAAATTACAGGACCTAACTCAGTCAAATCAAGTGAAGGATCATAGTTAGGAGTAAACTCCCCATCTTCCACTTGAATGGGAGAAGGTGGTTCAGGAATACCTTCTACATGGTCTCCCATCGTGTGTGAATCAATGTGCGAAGTAGTCTGCCTCGACTATCTATTTCTCTCTCCCAAAGGAGGAGGATATGTAGAAGGTGAAAGTCCTACTAAATGACGAGAACAACGAGGAGCTGCACCCGAATCCACAATGACTCAAAAAATATAAAAGACTCTCTATCTACACAAACCCTAGGAAAGCTAATGTGCACAGAGCAATAACCAATAAAATCTAAAGCCAAACACAAGTAAGCAAGGGTAGGATAAGTGAGCTCCTGAATGAAGAAGGTATGTCTCGCCTAGGAGAGGCTTGAGACTCCCATACACAACAAGCAGAGGTACGTAACCAATTATTGTGGCCCTCAACTTCAACGCATAAAGTGACTGTACTGTCCGACCCCAACTTGGCCGAGACACCTACAGAATAACCCCTCCAGAGTACCCGCTCAATATCCTAGGTAAGGCCACGGAGGTCACCCCAATATAATCAATGCTCAGGCAGACAGTTGCAGGCGGGATTGACCATATGGGAAGGGTAACAAAGCCCAAAACTCTCAAAAAATCCCCCAGATACAAATACAATCCTAGAAATATCTCTGGTGCTACTCAGTTATGACTAGGGGTCATCCCAATCAATTACCACTCACACTACTTCGTGCTTAACTCCCTTTTGAGAGGAGGATCCTGTTGTAATCTCACAGATCACATAAGGTTACCAATAATACATACTAAAACATAACTATAAATCAGAGACAAGAGACAAGAACAGATAAGATAACAGATTATATGAATGCAATGAGTTCATACAAGGGGGAGAACTGAACTGAGTTCTCGTTTGGCTCAACAGCCTAATATATACAATGTACAGACAGTTACAAAATAACTACATGTCGGTTCAGTGAACCGACACGACTTTTAGTTAGTCGACCTAATCTTTCTAGTTAGTCGACCGACCGACTTAGTCGGCTGATCGACTAAGTCAGACCATCGACTTAGTCGGCTGATCGACTAAGTCGGTCTTCGTTCAAGTCAACTTCGTCGACTTGCTCCTTCTACATCTCCCCCACGAACAAAACGTTTCTTCGTCCCGAAGAAATAGGGAGGTACAAAAAAATGAAGCTCTACCGAACCGTTGAAGATTGCTATTGCTGTGGACTGTGCAGACGGATGGTTGGTCTCTTCTGGACGCAGACTTCGACGATGGCTGGAGCTGTGATGGCAAGGTGATGCTGAAAGTCCGTCCAACTTTGTAAATATTTTTGGATGTCGATTGTTAATGTTCTTAAAATTGATAGGACTGACATCTTTTCTGAAAAAGGGACTTCTGCGATTTTCTCCATATTGGGGCCTAAAGCTTGGTTCTGCTCTGCTGCTGCGTCGATGAGTCGTTTCATCTGGGGGCAGATGAAATCGACCTTTTCTAGGTTTGGAAGAGCCTGTTGCACCCACTGATGAGCTGCTCGTTCCAGCTGCTGCAGCTTGGTGGTCTCCAGCACGATCTATTCCTCTATGGTCTGTCTGAGTGCTGCCTCCATCGTTTTCCTGCCCTCCAAATCCTGAATGCCTTGTCTTGTCTGCCTTGTCTGTTGATAGACCTGCCCATAATGAGTAGGCCAGTCGCGTAAGACTTCTTCTGTGATGACAGATTCCTCCATGTGGTCCTGAAGCACCTTGTAGGCCTCTGAGAAGGCAATGTGCTGGGCTAGGAGCAGTCGAGCAGTCTCCTCCTTTTGTTCTTCTTTAGTCTCTTGCATTCGGGCCTGGATGGTCGATACCATAGTCTCGAAAAGCTAGTAGGATCTTTCAAGTGGTCGATCTGTGTCGACTTCGACAGGGCTTGGTATCACGGCCTGTGCTAGAGCTCTGCATTTGCCGAGAAACTCGACTTCTTCTACATTTTTGGCTGTAAGCTCTTTATTTTTTCGAACCGTCCTTAGCTTTGCTTCTTTGGCCACGGTTTTGAGGAGTTGGACGACCTCTGTGTCGGTCAAGGAACTTGCATCCCTTAATCTTATCCGGAGGTTGGAATTTTTGGTATGATGTGCTTTCTTCTTCTTGTGTTTATCGGCCTCCGGCTCCTGGGTGCCTTCAGCAGTTGAGGTTGGGTCTGTGGTCGGGTGAACGGAAGTCAATGGATTCTCTGGTTGGGGGGTTGGTATGACTACGTCCGGCTGAGAAGATGTATGTGGTTGTGATAGATCTGGTTGTGAATCTGGTGGTGGTGGGGGAGGTGGTGATAGTGGTGGTGGAGGCGATGGGGTCGGAGAAGGAACTAGGGTGGATGGGTTGGCTGGAGTGTGTTGTGGACTTCCATCAGAAGAGATACCTACTTCCGAAGGTGTAGTGGGTAGGTCATCCTAGGCATCGGTGTTGATTGGATCCATGAAAGACTGTGATGCTCCAATTACGTCGCCTTGTTGTTTTCGGGTGAATGTTGTCATAACGTTTGCATAGGGATTTTTGCTTGCATAGAGAGAAGCTGTTGTTTGTATTTTGTGGGACGACTGAAACAGTGCAGGCAGCATCGTGAAGAAAGCTTTAAGCTCAGCGTCCTGGTCAACCTTGGCTTTGACTGTCACTGGGATTACTCTTCCATATACATTGTGGGGACTGACCGACTGTTGTACTGATGCTTTCTCCTCGACTACGAGTGTCAGGGATGGGGGTGGAGGGGTCGACAACGTTTTCAGGCGTCGGTGTCGTTTTTGCTTTCTTTGGCCAACCCTCCGAAGCTCCTGCGTCCAGATACCGTTGAAACTGAGTTTTAACTGAGACTTTATTTGCAGCGGCATCCTCGACAATGTCGACGACCGCAGCTACTAGCTCCTCCTCATCGTTGGACGAGTCCGCAAGGAGAATCTTGCACTTACCCTTGCCTTGTTGTAGTTTTTGGGCCTTGATTCTCCTTCTGGCGACAACTATCTCCTTGGCCAGCTTCTTAATGATGCTTTTGGATAAATCATATTCCGGGTCGGCGTCCACGACTTCACCTGTCGGTATTTGAATTGGGTCGACAGTTGCTGGAGCCGGAGGGGTTGTTTGTTGCTGTGTTTGTACTGTTGGTTGTTGTTGTTCTGTCAGCTGTGGGTTGACTACCTTTGCAGTCGGAGGTTTGACAGTGATGTGTACCCAACTAGTGGTCTCGGCCGAGGTGTCCTCTGACACAAATGTGTTGATGTAAATATTAAGCTCGTAGTCTTCCTCTTTTTCCTGGTCGATAAGTGGATCTGTGATGGAGAAGTCGACCTGTTTGGAAGCCTCAGGTATTTGTATTCTTCTATGAGCCTGTCGGGTCAACTCCCAGAAAATATGATCAACCGTCGGATATTAGTCGAGGTCCTGGGCTTTGGGGTCCTGACCTTGCATGTACCAGACCAACGTGTGGTCAAGCTCTAACTGTATATGGGAGTCCGTAGGGAGGTTTCGTCAGATGTTTGGGGCACCCTCCACCTCATCGTGCGAACCTTCAACTACTGAAACCAGTTTTCCAAGAAGACTTTCCCCTGTGCCAGCTCATGCAGGGTTCCTTTTTGTGAGAAGGGTTTAAATCGGTTCATCTATGGAAAGATATGGTACATGACAATCTAGAGAATGAGAGAGGGGAACTTGATCATACCTCCCATCTCTTGGCATCTTTCACAGATGGTTTTGACCATGTCGGCAACATAGTCTCCCCATCAGTAGATCCGATCGTCGGTCGCGATTGTGTCGACAGCCTCCAGCATCTCCAGTTTGAGGTCGCTGCCTCGACCGGCTAATGTAAGGGTGATTGCAATGATTTTAGCCACAATTTGTGGCGTCTGTGTCATAATCTGGCCAATAATCAACCCCTTGGAATTCTTTCCCGACGGCGAGCCCGTAAGCTCTTCGACTAACCCTTCTTTAATCCCAATTGGTACAGGGTTTCCTTCGTTGGATAGACCAGTAAGTCGTGAGATGTCATCCCCGATAATGTCGATCGGTTTGTCGAAGTAGAATCGGCCGTTGTGGTAACGGCTGATAATGAATTTGACCACTGCTTCTTTCGTCCCACCAAAGCTTGCCATCAGTGGTGCGTTAGGGTAATTGAAGAGGGTGCTCTTCCGGATTTTCTCAGTGGCCTGGGTCATCCTTTTGTCGACATAGCCCATTCTTGGATTTCTATCCAGAGTTTCTGTCATTGGCTGTCTTGAACTTTGGCATTTTTTATGTCCTTTAATCGGCGGACCAAGGGTGTTTCCTATGCCTGCAGCTCTCTCGCCTTAGCCGCTGCTCGGGTTGGTCGAAGGTGTTATATGGTTCTTGGTCTTTAGTCGACTAAGGTTGCGGTTTCTCTGTGGGTAAATGGTGTGGTGGATGAACCTTTGACTGTCTTGTATTTATAGGCGCAGGTGTTTTTGCGTGCGGAGATGGACGTATTAATGGCGGACTGGACAGTCTGGCTGTAATACTCGAATGGGACTTAATGGTGGAATGTGTGCGGTGCTCGAGGCCATCAATGCGTGATGGGACTCTGGAGGTCGTCAGTCGGTGTCAGAGGTGAAAATGGTTGGTCGGACTGGTCGATGAGGATGGTCGAAGATGATGATGTTGGTGATCAAAGTAGTGAGTTGCTGTCATGGTTGTTATGTGTGATTGTATTGTTTTGTTTTGAACATTTTTAGGTTTTTATGGGTTTTTGATGGGCGGTTAAGGCCGTTTTTTTTTTTTTTGTCTTTGTAACATTTAAGTCGGGCTCCATTAATGAGCTTTCAAAATACTAGGCCCTGTAATGTCTTTAGTCGGACCGAACCATTGGGGTGTATTTCTTCGACAATGTAAGGTCCCGTCCATTCTGTATGTAGTTTCTTGGGTTTTCCTTTGACTCGACTGTTATAAAGTAAAGCAAGGTCGCTGACCGACAGGTTTTTGTTTTTGATGTTACGGTCGTGTCATGCTTTCTGTTGTTGTTTGTGGATTTCCTAGTGCTGGATAGCCATAAGTCTATGTCCTTCGAGCTTACTGAGTTGAAATAGTCGGTCCTTTCTTTCCTGTTCGACATCAACATGTAATAGTTGTGCAATAATAGGTGTCTGCTGTCGGAAATGTAGGGGGATGACTGCTTCTTGCTCGTAGACTAGTTGGAAGGGGGTTTGGTCGGTCGACCGTTTATATGCTGTCCTATATGCCCAGAGAATCGTAGGGATTTTCTCATCCCAGTCGTCTTTGTCGGTACTGCATATCTTGGTTAACCCTTTTGTCAATGTTTTGTTGAAAGCTTCAATCGCGTCGTTCGACTGAGGATGATATGCAGTGCTTCGTCGGTGGTCGATATGAAACTGGTCGGTCAAATTTTTGATGGTTTTGTTGATAAAGTGTGATCCTTGGTCACTGATCAATGTGAGTGGGCATCTGAATCTAGTGATAATGTTTTCGTAGATAAACTTAGCAGCTACCTCACTTGACCATGTATCGACGGGTTCTGCTTCTGCCCATTTAGTGACATATTCCACTGCCGCGATAATATATCTTGCACCTGATCGTTTGGCAGGGATAGGGAAAGGTCCTATGAAGTCTATAGCCCAAATTTCGAATGTGAGGCTAGGGTTTACAGATATCAAGGGAATTTCTATGCTCAACAGAGGTCGACCAAGTCGTTGACATCTGTCACATCAACTAACGAAGTTTTTGCAATCTTTGTGGATTGTCGGCCACCATAATCCTGACTGTTGGATTTTCTTTGCAGTGGTGTCTGCTTGAAAATGTCCTCCTGCAGGTCCATAGTGTGCTTCATGCATGATTGGTTCTCTCTCGTGGTCAAGTACACACCTTCTGAGAATGTCGTCTAACCCCATTTTGTGCAAAAATCCATTGATGAGGCTGTAGGGTGTAGCCTTCATAGCTAAGATTTGTTTTTTCTTGGTGTTCAGACCTTCTGGTGCCTGACCTATCTCTAAGAACTGAGCTATTTCTTCTAGTTCTTCGGGTACTGCTTCTATGCGCAAGAGATGTGCATCTGGCAAGTCGTCATCGACTCCGGTCGGTTCCTCCCCTGTGTCGATACGGGATAGGTGGTCGGGCCCGACATTTGACTTTCCTGGTCGGACCACTACTTCAAACTCAAATTCTTGAAAAAGAACTAGCCATCGACAAATTCTTCCATGATGAAGGGGTTTATTAACAAGGTACTTCAAATCTTGATGGTCGGTATAAAATGTGAAAGGGTTGGCCAATAGGTAATGTTGATAGTTTTGGAGGGCAAAGACCATACCTAGGGCTTCTCTTTCAGTGGTCGAATAGTTCCTTTCAGCCTTATTTAATTTTCAACTGCTGTACACTATAGGGTAATCCATCCCGTCATCCCCCGGTTGAGTCAGGATTGCTCCGATTGCTATTCCTGAGGCATCGATATGCACATGAAATTTGGTCGACCAGTTTGGAAATTTGAGTATGGGGGCTTCGACCATTTTTCTTTTCAGTTTGTCGAAGGAGATCTGGCATTCTTCTATCCACTTAAATTCTTGGTCTTCCTTTAGTAATTCTTCTATAGGGTAGGTCATGTCTAAATAGTGTCGTATGAACTTCCTATAATATCCTGTATGTCCAAGTAACACCCGAACTTGTTTAGGATTTATGGGGCTTCAGGTCAAGGATGATTTTAATCTTGGAAAAATCAACTTTGATACCATCTTTACAGACAATATGCCCTAAGAGTATTCCTATAGGGGTCATAAAGATACACTTCTTAATGTTCAGGGAGAGTTGAATCTGTCGACATCTCTCCAGCATAAGTCGGAGCCATGTGCAATGATCTTTTAAGGTGGAATATATAGTCCAATCGTCGAAGTATACTGCAATGGTCTTATAGATATATTCTTGGAAGGTCTTTACAACAATTCGGGAAAACACTGCAGGTGCATTCTTTATCCCAAAAGGCATAACTCTGTAAGCAAAAGAGCCAAATTCACAGACAAATGTTGTCTTTCTCTGGTCTTCCTTTGCTATTGGTACTTGGTTATACCTTGAGAATCCATCTGTGAATGAATAACATTCATGTCCTGCCACTTCATTTAAGATTTCATCAGCATAGGGGGTTGGAAATGGATCTGTCAATGTGACTTTGTTAAGCTCCCTAAAGTCTACACAAATTCTCAACCTTGTCGGGTCATGTTTCTTTGGCTGGACGACCACGGGACTTGCCCATTCGGACTGATCGATGGGGTAAATGATCCCTGCTGCTAACATGTTTTCTATTTCCTTTTTAACTATGTCTTTGTATTTATGAGCTAGTTTATAAGGTCTTTTCTTGACAGGTCGGACATCAGGTTTAGTATCTATTTTCATCTCTCCCATCTCTTGTACTAAGCCTTTTAAGTCTTTATAATCTCTTGCAAAGACATCCTGGAACTCTCTAAGTAAGTTCACTATTTCAGTGGTCTGCTGTTCATTCCAGTAGTCACCAATCTTGGCTATTTTTGGTCGGTCGTCATTTGAAATGTCGACCTCCTTAATTTTCACTTTGGCATCTAGCCACTCTGGTGCTTTAGCTTCATTGATTGGCCGACTTCCTTCTGTGAACTGTGAGAATGTGGCAGGGAAGTCGGCTGCAGTCATTCTGTCAAGATCTGGTTTGTCGGTAGTCTCGACTTTCAAGATTGAGTAGATGGGTTTTGTTGTTTCCATGTGGTCGGTCTTCCATCTGAAGCTTTTACCTTCCGTGTGTTCATTTTCTAAGTGTAAACGGGTCGACTGTGATTTTGAGTTAGTTTGTATCTTGTTACAGTCCTTGATTTGTCGATGGTCCTGGAAGGGTTGTTTTTCTGTTGGTTGGAGAAATTGTTTGATTTGGTGTGCTGTCCAAGCCAATTGTTTGTTTTGAGGTATGAACTGGAAGTCCTGAATAAAATTTTGTTTAAGTTCATGCCAAAAGAAGGTTTCTCCTCAAGCTTCCTCCATCTTATACCATTTATTGGGTAAGTCGGCTAGTGTTGAAGGGAACAAATGTGGCCAGGCTCTCTCATCTTTATATCCAAGTCTTCTCCACTCCTTTTCACAAGTCTTAATGTGTTCTTCTGGGTCTTGACCTTGGATAAAGAGAGGTATTTGAACTTCCTGGGTTAAATTTTTTCCACCAAACCGTTCAACAAAGAAAGTTGAAGCAGTTGTCCAGCTCTGCAATTTTGTCTGATGGGTATCCCACCACCTGGATGCTTGACCTGTAAATGTTTCCACTAAGCTTTGAAGTCTACCATGTTCTCCAATATTTTTAGATACTTGTTTGAAATGCATGACTGGAGAATCCCTTTCCTTATACCTGGGCAGTTGAGTAGTGTGTAAGTTGGTTGGTTGTAAGGTAGGTCGTTGTCTGACTTTATTTTCAAATAATTTGGGGATAATTGATACAATGAAGCACTATCGGGTGGGTTTTTTCTGTACTTTTTGTATAGTCCAGCACCCTCTTGCTTGTGTTTCATAATTTTCCATTTCCCAGTCATATAATTCAGCATTTTAATTATAACCAATTGAGTCTTGGTTACCTAAGTGAAGTTCCCCATAGATGTTTGGCTCTGTATAGTCGGTAGTGTTATGGATCTGATAAAGCTGTCTAACATCGACTTCCTCATCAATCGGTTATGTCCAAGGTTGTCCTTGGGCAGGATTAATGGGTACAATGACTTTGTGGCCATTTCCTTTTAACTTAATTCGTTCTTTGTCTAAGGATATGGAGGCTTTCATCTTTCATCCCCAAGGTCGACCAACTAGCGCTGGGAAGGAGCTAGATCCTTCTTTTGGGTCGATGATTTCAAAATCAACCTTAGTCGAAATTCCTTTGATGGTCATGTTGACATCTTTCCAAACCCCAATGGGTTCAATGAGACCTTGGTCGGTGAGTTTTAGGTAAATACCTAATTCATAGAGTCGAGGTCTTCCCATCTTTTCCCATGTATCCCTGGTCATGATATTTACCCGAGATCCGAAATCGAGAACGACTTGTCGGACGTGATAACCTTCGATTTCCAGGTCGACAAGTGGGTCGACATCGTTTTTGTCTTTTTGGTTTAGGATACATATGTTCTTAGTTTTTTTTTCGGGATTAGTATTTTTTATTTCATGTAATAAATAAATGAACTGGGCTACGAATTTGTCATTTTGAATGAGCTGGGTTAATTGCTGTGTCGTGCTAAGTCGACTGTTAATAATGTCTTCTTGTTGTGCAATGTCATGGAATATGTGGGTGGCTTCTTGATATGCTTGTTTTTCTTTCATAGGATCCAGATAACCATTTGTGTTTTTAATTTTACTAATTTGAGGATTATCAGGGCCTGTTTTTGTGCCTTGTCGAGTAACGATATGTAGATTCTTAGTAGTTAGCACATCTTGCTTTTGTACACAAGACAAGACATTAACATTTTTCTTATTATTGATTTTCTCTAACATGGTAAGACAATCCTCCAGAGACTGATCACCTACTCCACAATGGTTACAAAATTTCAGATCAGTCCTGTCCTTGTATGGACAGTCGGCGTATCGGTGCCCTTCTTTATGACATATAAAGCACTGGGTAGACCGACGTGGTTGTATGTCGCGATTCCCGACGAATCGACCTCTTCCTCCAAACCCTTGTCGCCGATTGTCGTACCGGCGCTCATATCGTCGGCCTTCATATCTTTGCCCGTTCTGGTCATTGGTACTATTTTGCTCATTGTTTTGCGCTACTGCATTCATCTGGTAGACCGCCTGATAATTCTGTCGATTTTTCAGGTTTAATTGACAGTCGGTCGTATTTTGACTTTTTGTCTCACAGATGGCGCACCAGGAAGCTTTTGCGTTCTTCATGTTAAATGGACATTCTTTCGTAGAATGATCTCTGTGCTCCTGGCAAATGTCGCAAAATGCTTTAGTTTGCACAAAGCAGACGTCTTGTCGACTGTATTCGTGTCGACAATTATCTTTCGAGTGTCCGACCGTGGAACATTTAGTACACCATATTTCTTGATTCTTGAGGGTCATTTCTTTCAAAGACTTCTGCACATTCTCGAGCTATTCTTCTAACCTGTGGTCCACCGGATACACAGGTATATCTTCGTCCATTTCCACCTACAGAGCTTTGGTCAGCGCATCTTCATATGTCTTGAACGTTTCCAGACTGATATGTCGGCGTAATTTCTGTGATAATCCTGCAAGGAACCATTGAATTAGTAGGTGTTCATCAATAACATAATCTAGTTGGCTTAATAGGTCCTTCCAATGTTTGTTGTAGTCGCGAACTGTCTCCCCTGGCTTTTGCTGTGTTGTCTTGAGCTTTTTGGCGGCCAGGTGCTTAGCGTCTGGGGTTTTAAATAATGATAAGAACTGCGTCTTGATCTCAGCTTTCGTCGCTCTGGGTTTCCTTTCCGAAAAGGTCATGTACCAGGTCAAGGCCCTTTTCTGTAAGGCTCCCGCGAACTGAGCCATCTGTCGGTATTCATCCGTCACTTGGTTTGATTCCCAGGTTGACTCACAGACGAACCAATGTCGTCTGTGGTCTTCATCCCCCTCATAGAGAGGAATGTGAGCTGATCCATGACCCATGTCTGAATCACTTTCACTTCTCTCAGAATTTAGCG
>LPNX010321381.1:422715-446529 GCA_001517045.1 Pseudotsuga menziesii | reverse complement strand
GGTATGTGGATTTAATGGGGAAAGGGTCGTTCCTTCACTGGGAGCTGTTAATTGGAGAGCTTCTGGCTGCTCTATCCATACTTCTTCCTCCGTAGGGGAAACCTATTGTTTTATGCCCTCTTCCTGTCGGTCATGACCCGAATCTGGCGGATTCTCTTCACGGTCAGTCTCCCTAGGGTTTTGTTCTCTGGGCAGCCCGTCGTCTCTTTCGCGTCTTGCTTCCCTTATCTGTTGTCTTTCGTCCCTTTCTTGTTTCTGAATGTATGACATACTTTCATACCATACTATTTCTTTGGGTCCTCTACGGTCGACTTTTCATTACTGGTGACGGCTATCCTCTTTAGGTCGACTAGGATCCACTATACTCTACCTCTGACACATGACCAGCTACCCCCCCATAGCGTACCTGACGCTTTTAGAAAGCCCAGATAGTTTGAATCACTTTCTTAGGAAGTATTCCCACTCCCTTTCTGCAATAAATTTCTCCCACTTCCTCTGCTTCTCCACCCAGTTGGTGTTTGGTGGTTGTTCGCACAGTGGTGGTCTAGGTTCGACGATGTGGCCTGCTCCGTTCTCTATCAAGAATTTGAACAGTAAGGCCGGTAAGGAGCACAAGAATTGTTCGGTGAAATCTGTGTAGAATTTCACTTTGACAGTTTCCACTGACGTTCGGTCTTCGACTGCTTTCTCTTCACAGAAGTCGTCGGCGATTTGCTTGAACCACTCCGACAAATTTGTTCGACCTCCGCAGAACAGTTTATCTAGCAACTGTTGTTCTTTAGTCGCGTCCGGATCTCTCATCCAGAAGCTGTTTCAATAGTTTTGGCACTGATTCGACGAATTTTTCATGTGTCTTTGTGAAAAATCTTGCTCTGGCTTCAGCGACTGTCAATGTGTTTCTTCTTGCGTAATTTTGCAAGTAGTTCGCAATTTTACGGTCCCACCAGTCCTTGATCTCTTGCTCTGGTATCATATGTGAGCATAGATTTTAGACATGTGCTATCGGCAACGAAACCAATGTTGTAATCTCACAGATCACATAAGGTTACCAATAATACATACTAAAACATAACTATAAATCAGAGACAAGAGACAAGAACAGATAAGATAACAGATTATATTAATGCAATGAGTTCATATAAGGGGGAGAACTGAACTGATTTCTTGTTTGGCTCAACATCCTAATATATACAATGTACAGACAATTACAAAATAACTACCTGTCGGTTCGGTGAACCGACATGACTTTTAGTTAGCCGACCTAATCTTTCTAGTTAGTCAGCCGACTGACTTAGTCGGCTGATCGACTAAGTCGGACCATCGACTTAGTCGGCTAATCAACTAAGTCGGTCTTCGTTCAAGTCGACTTCATCGACTTGCTCCTTCTACAGATCCTTAGAAACACTTGTTATACCAAGGAATTTCACACACTCACCTTGACAAACACATACATGTTGTTGTTTAGTGGTCTTGGAGAATTTACTCACAATGAACTATTCCAAGACCCTAAAACCTAATCTTGTTGGTGAACCCTATCAAATAAAATAGTGTAGTTCATTTTAATTAAGCGTTGATTTTAATTGGCTTTATTACTCAAAAGAGGTATATGGTCGTGCAACTAATGGCGTTATGACACAACATGAAGCAAAATGCACACCTAACAATCAATGCAAATGCATTGTGTCCATGAAAAATAGGGTATGCTACTACGTGAAATGCACCATTTCTTCAAATGATAAATGCAATCTTTCCTATATGAAATCTTGACTAATACTCCAAAGCAAATCTAGTGCAAATACTATGCAAAATGCAAGATCCAATGCAAAATGATAAGCAAATATTTTTGGATTTTTTGAAATAAAAATGAGATATTAAAGCAAAAGAATGGTTCTACAACCCCCAGACTCTGCAAGAACACTCAAGTAGCACTCAAGCAAAGTACTAAGGTAAAAGAAATCTAATGCATCAATCCCAAAACAAAAAATAAAAAATGCAATGACAAGAACATTCTTCAAAAAAAGAAATTTTACCCTAAAAAAAATGTCTTTGGTCAGAAATAGAGGTGTATACAGACTCTAGTAGTATCAAAGGAGACTCGGCAATCATCAAAATTCACCCAGCAACCATCCATCTTCCTCTATAAGGAAAAACTAAGGGCATACGCGACTGTTCGCAGTAAACCAGCATATGTACACGAAAATAGCAGTGAAACCCATGTATATACATGATTGTGAGTTAAAAACTCGCATACAGGAAGAAAGGTGCATAAAAATAAAGGTAAACAGACAAGCTGAGACAAACTTCACACCAATTAGACACTCCCAAGAAAACATGCCCCCAGACCCGACACAGAAACAAGAGAAAAAAGAGCAATTCAAAGTCATTGAATGCCGATAGAAAACCCCCAAAGGACAACTACTAGGAAATCCCCAATGAAGTCGCCAATTCAGTTACGGAGAGAAATTCCTATGGCTTGGGGTACCACAATAGACAGCTTGACTCCAGAAATCAATCCTTTCCAATATGCAATAGAAATCAAATATCTAACACTAAAGGATCAAACCTCGTACCTTATTCCAGACGGTTGAAGTAGATCCCCGTTGAGCTTTCCAACTTCAGCTTGAAATGATTAATCACTTCCTCAACAACAATTAAACAAGACAAGCATACTATATAT
Source organism: Pseudotsuga menziesii (assembly GCA_001517045.1). NCBI lineage: Eukaryota > Viridiplantae > Streptophyta > Pinopsida > Pinales > Pinaceae > Pseudotsuga > Pseudotsuga menziesii. Next base: position 443,852 of record LPNX010321381.1, on the reverse strand, counting down.
ATTGGTGTTAGATCTATTCTAGCATATATAATAAAAAATGTATAAGCATTTGAAATCATCCATGGATAAAATATTCATTCAAACATACATTATTGGACAGGAAAAGATATTTCTATTAATATAAAATCAGAGATTACAATGTATACAACCTCTATCGACACGTCTATAAATCGAAGAAACTTAATCCCCCACTTGGGCCTCCACCACCTCAATCCTCCATCTCTCGATAGAAAGCTCACAAGTAAAAGGAAAGCTTTGGAAGAACACAAAAGTGCTCCAAGGGACAAAGGGATGCAGACTCAAGCACAAGTTCCGACAACAATGGACTATAGTTTCTTTTCTCTCAATTCTCTTATGCCTTCAATGTATCCCAAGAGTTGCTTATATAGCTTTTCAAAGGGGTAATGAAAGGTCGAATTCGAGCAATATCAAGGCATATGGAAGGCCAAGAGTCAAGTGAGTCGGATCCATGTCAAGGAAAACTCCAAAAGGATTTGGATTTTTCACACATCCCAATGTACACGGTTTTAGGGGTCAAACCCGCGTATATACACGATTAGGGGTTTAAAAGTCACGTGTATCAATTTTCATATGTTTATAGGGATGGTCAAGGAAACATCAAAAGACAAAAAATGGTCCAAGGGGTATAAGGAGTCTGCAGAGGAACAGGGGAAGGCCATACAAGTGTGATTCACCTACAGTGGTAAAATCAGCTATAACATCTATTCTGCCAGAAGAGCATGTACATTGCAAAATCTGAGAGGAGAATCACCGAAATATGGAAGAGGTTGCAAAGTAGGTAGTGGTTGTCCAACCAACCACTACAGAATCAATGAAGAAGGGATTGAGGAGCCTCCACTCAGACATCAGAACCACTCCTTCACTCCTGCAGTAGAATGTCATTTGAAGATGCTCTGAATAGTCATTTTCATCAAGTGAGCCTGAGGCCCCAGATATTAATTTTTTCCATTTTGGTCAGTCATGCGCACCCCATCGTGCTTTATCCATTTTTTATGATCATGGCGAATCCGCCACCTCAGAATTTGTTAGGATTTGGTGTGTTTAGTTCTAATCCCCATGATGTAACTAATTTTGGCGCTCTGTTTCAATATTTTTCTCGGGATAAAATTAAACTATAAATATAACCTTAATAGAGGAGAAAAAGTTTCGACATTCATATTGGAAGACTTTGTGCTTGGTTTTGTATCTCTAAACTTTTCTTGGAAGTAATTAATGCAAAAGTATGTTATGGGTGTCTGAGATTCATCATAGTGTTCAATGTCTAGATTGTGTTTCCCTGTATGCTCCATTTCCATGCATGTGTAAATTTTTGCTAATACGTTTCTAGTTGTATGTAAGGAATTAGTTCTTTGTTTAGCGCTCCTTTCATAAAAAACTGTACTTGTTATGTGTTTATGATGAGTGTTATGGAATTTATCCACTGCTAGGTGCTCCATTTAAGTTATCAACATTTATTGTTGCTTCTTCTAAAGGTGTCTCAAGAGATTCATCCACGGATAGGTGCCTCTTGTTTTACTGGGATTCTTCTCATTTCCCCCTGCCATCTCTTAAAGTTATTTGACTAAATGTTAATGCTCACGTTGCCTCATATTGCAAAGGATAATCACCTATCATTATTGTTGTAATCCCCTAGAATTTTTCAGACTTCGACTCCATTTCCCAATGGTATTTTGATGTTTGTATGCCTTACAGTCTTTAAAATACAAATAACCTTCCCTCATCAAAATCTATCGTTCTGAATGTTTGTTGCGAGACATATGTGTATGTGAATGGTATTGTGACACAAAGAGAGCCCTCTTTGGCTATATATGCTAGAATATAGCCTAAAGGTTGGTTTTAAATGGTTACCCCAGTGATTTCCTACCACAGCCATAGGAAAATTATCGGGTGATAACATCTTGGCGTCGTTTCTAGGGACTAATTGCTATTATCTCCTCAGGGAAACGACATTTTTTTAGTTCTACGACCTAGTTGAGAAGCCAGTCATAGACACATATTGGTTGTATATGCTATGGAGACTCCACTCAAAGCTTTTGGAGGGTGACTCCACTAGGAATATTGGTGACTAGGGATGGTTTTTAGACTGGGTAGACTTAGAGGAAGTAGACCATGATGATGTTAAAGTCAAACTATTTGCCCAAAGTCTTGCTGGAGAAGCGAGAAAATGGTTCAAAAATATTCCATACAACTCCATTTTGAACTATCAAGATTTTGAAGATTCCTTCAAGGACAAATGGGCAGACAAGAAAAATCCCAAGTAATATGTGTCCCAATACCATTCTGTGAGGAGGAGGGAAAGTGAATCTATCCAGGAATTTTCTGACAGGTTTATGAAGACATACAATGCCATCCCTTCCCAGTTCAAACCTCCACCTGGTTCTGCCTAGCTCCAATAAGTTGAAGCCTTTGACAGTGAATTTACCTTGTTTCTAGGTGAAACAAGATCAACCTCCCTAGCCGATATGATGAAAGATGCCATAGAGGTAGAGGTAAACCTTACTACTGCTAGAAAGAAAAAGAGGGATGAGGGAGAATGGAGGAGAGAAGAGGGAGATAGAAGGAGGGATAAAGAACCCAAACAAACTTCTTCCTCTAACTCACAAGAGGCCATGATGGACATGATGATGAAATCCATGGAAAATTTGATGGAGAGACTCACTATGGACAATAGACCACCCCTCGGGGAATATCAAGAGCAACGTAATATAAACCAAAATGTTAGAAGGACCCAAGTCCTCCAAAACAGGCAGAGAGATCAAAGAAACCCTCCTGATCATCCTGTCAGTCCCCTGCTTCAGGAGAATTATGTGGAGCATGAATATGTAAATGAGGCTAAGGGTGAAATTCACCAGCTAAACACTAACTCATCCTCTGGGTTTTTTATGAAAGAAGAACATGATAATTCCTGTCATGAAGTAGGGGAAATTCCCCCAGAGAAAATGAAGGATTTTCATAGGGGGTGTCAACTTGTTGTCATGGATATGCAGAGGAAGATTGGGCTAAGGAACAGAGATTTTCCTGTTATGAGGAATAAATATGCAACAAACAAATATTCTATAATCAAACCGAAGAATGATCTACCCCCGTAGGACACCTCCAAGAATGTAATAGAGCCCAAAGGAAAAGAAAGGAAAGAATATAATCCAAGGAAACTAGATCAAAGACAAACCTCTTTCAATTTAGAGGCCGAAATTGCAAAAATAAAAATCTTTGTCCCTCTAACTAAGTTGTTAAGAAATTATGAATAGAAGTCCCAAATCACGACTATGTTGAAGCATCTAGGAGAAATATCTGTAATATCAGATTCCATGAATCTTCAAGATGATAGTCCCACCATCCTATTTGGACCCCATGTAGATGAGTCTAGCGATGAATATGTCCCTCCCTTCTACGTCAGTCTGAACATTCATGATGTTATCCTACACAATGACATGCTTGATTCAGGAGCTTAGCACAACCTAATGCCCAGGAAGATCATGGATAAATTGGGATTGGAGGTGACCAGGCCTTACAAAGACCTTTTCTATTTTGATTCCAGTAAACTTAAGTGGCTAGGATCGATCAAATATTTGGTCATCTCTTTGGCTTAGATCCCTACCAAAATCCTTGTCATGGACGTGGTGGTGGCTAACATTCCTCTAAAGTTTGGAATACTATTTTCAAGATCTTGGGCGGCCAAACTCAAGGGTGCACTTCAAATGGACATGTCATATACCATCATACATGTTTTTCGTGTACATATGAGGCTTTATAGAGAGCAAAAGCGCGCATACATGGTGAGCAGTGCTGAAAGGCTGAATAACCAACCCATCTCTCCATTGGACACTGAGATAGGGTCATCCATTTTCTTTATAGATGGAGGCAAAGACAATTCTAGTTCACAAAACGCTTATTTTTCCCCCAGTCAGGAATAACTAGAGGGATTGTGGAAGGTGAAATTTGATGGGGCAGCATGCAAAGAGGGGGTAGGAGTTGGATTTTGGGTGAAACCCCCAGGAGGACAAGCTTTAAATTATTCTTATAAATTGGCCTTCGATTGCACAAATAATGAGGCAAAATATGAGGCTATGATGCTAGCGATTTAGATCCTGAAAGATTTCCAAGTCAAGAGGGTGGTGATACACGGGGACTCAAAATTGGTAATTAATAAAATGCAAGGTGAGTATCAGGCCAGACATCCCAGGGTGAGAAGCTACATAAATGTTTCCTTGGATTTGATAGAATGTTTGGAAGAATGCAAATTTAATCTGATGCTCAAGTTGTAGAATGGTATAGTTGATTCTTTGCCATTTCTGCTGCTATTTTCAAAGTCCCATTGTACCCCAATAGTAAAATGAGGTTGATCATTGAAGTTGAGCACATACCCTCTATCCCAGATAATGTTAATAATTGGAAGTTATTTGAGGATGATAAAAAAATCCAAAATTTACTTAGTCTCACTAGGGAGTTTGATGGATTGATCATTAATGAAGATAATGTTCTCCTGGATGGGTCTAATCTCACCCAGGAGTGCCTGTAAAGCCATACTGATGTTCCCAAAGAAATGCCACGGGATGATGTTGTTGTTCTTAGTGAGGGTGTTGTTGGAAAGGAAACTGAAGATGTTACCGGACCAGAATTGTAGGGGGTTGATGTACAACAGGAATATTTAAACAACCTTTGTGGAAAATAAATCCTGCAGCTTAAACGTAACTCTATCCCCAGGGTTTTAGTTCCTTTAGAAAAAATGTTTGACCCAAATGATGTTGCTAAGGAGCCTCAGCTTGACCCAAGCTGTGAGGATGTGGAGGATGTGAATATCGGAACAGAAGCTCATCCTAATATCATCAATCTCTCAAGAACATTATCTCTGGAGACCAAACAGAAATACATCTCGCTGATGGAGGAATACACAAATGTTTTTTCTTGGAGCTATAGTGATCTTAAGGCTTATGATACAAGTATAATTCAACACACTATACCAATAAAAAAGGATGAGATTCCTTGCAAGAAAAAACTAAGGAGAATTAACCCCAAGATGCTACACCTAATTGAAAAAATAAATAAAGAAGCTGTTTGAGGAAAAAATCATTGTGGCCCTTAGATTCTCAAGGTGGGTGGCCAACTTAGTTCCTGTGAGGAATAAAAATGGAGAATCAAGTTTGTGCATAGACTTCGGGAATATTAACAGAGTTTATTTAAAGGACCATTATCCTCTTCTTAAGATGGACCACATTTTGTATAGGGTAGTGGGATCTCAAAGGATCTCCACCTTGGACGATCTCTCAGGATACAATCAGATCGTGGTGCACCCAGAGGCCCAAGAGAAGATCGCATTCACCACACCCTGGGGTACCTTCATGTATGCGAAAATGCCATTTGTACTCATGAATGCAGGGGAAAAATTCCATCGGGACATGGACATAGCATTTTCTGATGAGGACATGATTTTAGTTATTTATTTAGATGAAATCACTGTCTTTTCAAAGTCCGATGAGGAACACGTCGCACACCTACTCAGAGTGTTCAGAAAATGCAGGAAGTTTGGCATCTCTTTGAATCCAAATAAGTCCCACTTTACTATAAAAGAGGGGAATTTTCTTGGGCACAGAATCTCTCAGAAAGGCATCAGAATAGACCCAAAAAGAGTTGAATCCATACATAAAATTGATCTCCCTTGGAACAAGGTTGAGGTTCAATATTTTATGGTAAGGGTGGGTTTCCTGAGAAGGTTTATTGTTTCTTTTGTTGATATTGTGAAGTGGATGACTAGTATGTTGAGAAAATATAATGAGATCAAGTGGACACCTGAAGTAGAGCAGTATTTTGAGGACATAAAGAAGGCTATTTTAGAAGCACCTATATTGGTAAGCCCTGATTTCTCCAAATGTATCCTCATATTCTCATTCACTTCAGAGCACACAATGGTGGGAGTATTTTTACAAAAGAATCATGAGGGGAATGAGCAACCCATTTCTTTCTACTGCAAAACATTGAGAGATTCCCCAATGAAGTAAAACATTCTAGAAAAGCAGGCTTATGCTCTGGTACATGCCTTGAAGGAGTTTTGGGTTTACATCATGCATTCTCACATCATTACTCATGTTCCCACCATTGCAGTGAAGGATATTATAACCCAACTAGATCCTGAGGGTAGAAACATAAAATGTATAGCAGTCTTATTTGAGTATGGCTTGGATATTAATCCCACAAAGATGATTAAAGGCCAAGGACTAGCCAAAATCATGGCACAATCAAACTACAATTTTCTCAGCGTGCACATGGTTGTTGGATTGTCAACAGAAGAGAAAACGCCCGAGGAATGACCAGAGCTACAAGTGGTTGAATATTTCATGTCATCACCATCGTATGCTGAAATCATCTTTGCATTGCAGCATCTGTAAGCTCCGCAAGATATGGACAGAACAAGGGCCATATTACTCAAGCAGAAGGCAACAAATTTTTGCATCTTAAATGGGAAACTATATAGGAAAGAGCCACGACGGGTTCTATTGAACTGTGTTAATGAACATGAGGCGGAGAATCTCATTGAGGAGTTTCATGCAGCTTAATGTGGATCTCATAATTACTGGAATACCACCGTGAATAAAATTCTGAGAGCGGGATTTTATTGGCCTCCATATTTTCGGACACCCACAAGGAGATTGCTACCTATCATAAGTGTCAAATCTTTGAAGGGAGGAGGAATATTTTCCATTATCGTTGAAGCCAATACATGTTGAGGCCCCTTTCCAACAATGGGGACTAGATTTCACTGGAGAAATAAACCCATATTCCTTAGGGAAGCACAAGTGGATTCTTACTGCCACTGATTATTTCACCAAATGGATTGAACCCATCCCAACTAGAAAATCCACTGAGACGGTAATTATTTAGTTTTTGGAGAAGAACATCTTGTCAAGGTTTGTAGTTCCTAGGAAATTGATCACTGATAATGTTGTTGAATTCAAACCAAAAAATATGGTTGAGTTCTATTTCACATATCACATAAATTTAGGGAATTCCATGGCCTATTACCCACAGGGAAACGGGTTGGAAGAATCCTCAAACAAGAGTTTGTTGAGGATCATCAAAAAGTTGTTGCAAGACAACAAGAAGGCTTGGCACACAAAATTGACTCATGCTTTGTGGGATGACAGAATCCATGTGAAGAAATCCATTGGCACCTCACCATTCTAGCTAGTGTATGGTTCTAAGGTAATTTTTCCTAGTTCTCTGAGTTTTCCAGTGACGAGGTTGTTACGGGAGGAATAGCCTGAGACCCACCCAACTCAGAGGAGGATGTATCAGTTGGTGGAAGTGCAGCAACAAAGGGAGAATATTTTTGACATAATGCAGAATTTTCAGGATAAAATGAAAGACATCTTTGACAAGAGGACAAAGCTTGAATATTTCCAACTAGGGGATGTATTTTTGCAGTGGGATGCACCCCATGAAGAGAAGGGAAAGCATGGAAAATTTTATCACCTGTGGAAGGGCCCTTACAAAATTGCAGCTTTCAAAGGAAAGAATGCCTATATACTAGAGGAGATGGAGGGTGTTCTTATGTCAGGAGCTCCCGTAAATGGGAGGCTCCTCAAGCACTATTTTCTTTGAAGTAAGTTTCATCTTCCATGTCATTGTATATACCATTTTATTTTAAAATTGCATGTGTGGATATCTCTCTGGAAGACTTAAAGCTTGAGGTGAAGGAAGTAAGGTCCCCAGGAAGAGCTCTCATTTGGTTTTCTTTTCTTTTTTTAGAATTGGGAGTTAAAGACACTAGAATAAATTTTGAGGGAATGGGCCTTTGGGAAAAATAAAAAGTGTGCAGTGTACTGGGGTTTTTCAAGCATAGAAAGTTCCAATGGATTAGGAACTTGGTATACTATTCTTTTCTACCTCATAGGGAAGATAGCATACCCGATTGGAGCCAGCTGTTAGCACCATGAATAGGATAAATGGTTGGAATGGGGTCAGACCAGAGTAAAATGTAAGGTGGGGTCTAAAATTTCATATCTTATGACCTAGAGGTGTGTAGAAAGGGTTTTAAATTGTTTAGGAGGCTTATTCCTAAGCCTAAAATATGAGAAGGGAAAAAAATCCTTAAGCGCAACCTTGGAAATGAGCCTAGTATGAAAAACCCGCTTCAATGATAAGTCTCAGGGAAAATAGATGATGGATATCTAAGCTGAAAAAGATCGAACACTTCAGAAGAACCCCGTAAATGAAAGGTGTAAGAAAAGTAACGGATCTGCCAAGATAAGATGAAATCCATAACTTTAATCTCAGATCGACGACTAGGGATGAATTCGCACCAAATCGACGGTTGTAAAGAGTGGCAGAAAGAAAAGCGCAGGAGAAAAAAGGTGAAACTTCAGTCGTAAAAAGTGGAAAATCCTAATTCTTAAACTCTCTTTCCACAATCCACTATTTGGAGGAAAGGAAAAGGTGTAAGCAAAAAGGCGGAAGTCTAGATACGAGAATTGGCAAGTCTGCACCTTGCAACTCATGATTTTGTGGAAGCAGAAAGGAAGAGGAAAAAAGGAGGAAGATCAATATGAAAATTGGTAAACCCGCTTTCTACAATCTACCATTTTGCAGAAAGAAGAAGGCGAGAGAAAAAAGGCGGAAGTTCAGTCATGAAAATTGGCAAACCTACGTTTCGTATTCCGCCATTTTGTGGAAAGGAAAGGGAGGAAAGAATCTTGTGGAAGAAAGATCGTGGAAAGGAGCTTGTGGAATGATGATGATGGGCATATATTTGTTTCAAAATATATCTATGGATGAGATATATTCCACCAGAAGAGCACGCGCATTGCAAAATCTAAGAGGAGAATCAATGAAATATGGAAGAGGCTGCAAAGCAGGTAGTGGTTGTCCAACCAGTTGCTACATAGTAAAAGAAGAAGGGGTTGATGATCCTCCACTCAGACATCAGAACCAATCCTTCACCCCTGCAACAAAAGGTTTTTTGAAGATGCTCTAAACAGTCGTTTTCATCAAGCGAGCCTGAGGCCCCAGATGTTAAGTTTTTCCATTTTGGTCAGTCACGCACACCCCAGCGTGTTTTATCCATTTTTTTTTATGATCATGGAAAATATGCCACCTCATAATTTGTTAGGATTTGGTACGTTTAGTTCTAATCCCCATTATGTAACTAATTTTTCCGTTGTGTTTCGAGACTCGTCTCAGGAGCAAATTAAACTATAAATATAACCTCGATAGAGGTGAAAAAGGTTCGGCATTCATTTTGGAAGCCTCTGTGCTTGGTTTGGTAGCTATGAACTTTTCTTGGATGCAATTAATGTAGAAGTATGTTCTGAGTGTCTGAGATTCATCACAGTGTTCAATGTTTAGTCTGTGTTTCCCTGTATGCCCCATTTCCATGTATGTGTAAAGTTATGCTAATACATTTCTAGTTGTATGTAAGGAATTTGTTCTCTGTTTAGCGCTCCTTTCATCAGAAATTGTATTTGTTATTTGTTTATGATGAGTGTTATGGAATTCATCCACTATTAGGTGCTCCATTTCAATTATCAGCCTTTATTGTTGCTTCTGCTAAAGGTGTCTCAAGAGATTCATCCATAGATAGGTGCCTCTTATTTCGCAGGGATTCTTCTCATTTCCCCCTACCATCTCTTAAAGTTATTTGACTGAATGTTAATTCTCATGTTTCCTTAGATTGCAAAGGATAATCACCTATCATTATTGCTATAAGCCCCTTGAATTTTTTAGGCTTCGATTCCATTTCCCAATGGTATTTTTTGTTTTTCTATCTTACACTCTTTAAAATGCAAATAACATGTCCTCATCAGAATCTATCCTTTTGAATGTTTGTTGCGAGAAATATGTGTACGTGAATGGTCTTGTGACACTGAGAGAACCCTCTCTAGCTGTATAGGCTAGAATACAACCTAAAGGTTGGTTTGAAATGGCTACCCCGGTGATTTCCTACCACAACCATAGGAAAATTACCGGGTGATAACAAAATGTAAGAGGTTAACCAACCAAGATGTTGAACAGGTCTATTGGCAGCAGGTACCAGCATGTGGTATGACTAGGAAAACCCATCAAGGTACTAAACATGCCTATTGGAAATGGGTCATTCTTCATGAGGAATAAATTTCTTGGATGTTATAGTTATCCCACCAGAGTTATGAACAGGCTCGCTGGCAGTGGGTTTTGACTTTAGTATCTATTATCATGTTTTATTTATACTTGCTTGTATGAACGAGGTACTCTTGTAAGGGATAAAAGATGTGTTAGGATAAAATTAAATTTAATAATATTTATTTAACAGCCAGTGGATAATATCCTTAAGGTAATTTGACTCTCTACTTTCAAATCCTTACCATATAGGAGGATTTTTCCTCCAGAGTGTCTAGATTATTAATGATTCAATGAACTCGACAGGGAACCTTATTTTTATCACTTGCACATTCTTGTGTAAAGATGAACCATATTGACAGGTATTTTTATGAATTTGAATAGGAAGAACTCTTGCCCAAGCAAAACATGTTGATGCACGATAGGATTTCTGTATAAAAAAGGGAAAATAAATTTGCATTTGAATTGTGTTGATAAGAATTGGATTTCTTTTTAGGTTTGTTTGATTGAGATTTCAGCTTGTTGATTACTTACCTTTTGTTCAGAACATGACAAATAAATCTATGTACCTTATCATCAATATCCTACTAATGCCAATCACAATAATTTGGGGATATATTGATATCTTAACAATAGACGTACTAATTGAAGTACTAGAAGAGGTACTAGATGGAGTATTGGACAAGGTGTTGGATTTAACGAATATAGAGGTAAACAAATTGACTTTGGATCGATTAAATTGTTGAACTTGATAAAAATCAAAGTCTGTTTTATAAAGGTCAATTATCTAGGCCTACATCTTTTTTTCTTTTTACAGATATTAGATGTTATTATGTATAGATTTACCATTTCTATTATCAAATCTATATTTATATCAAGGAACAAAGGAAAGTTAAAATTTACTCTTATGATCAATGTCCAAATCTCTTATTTGGACAATGATTTGTAATTAGTTCTCAATTTGATATGAAAAACATTAAGGAAAAATATGGTATTGGAGTGCCTAACTAAGGAATACAAATTCTGCAATCCTAACCCCGGTTTTGGCACTCAATTATTGATTTGTTTTCAATTTAATCATGGCATAATTTTGATCTAGATGAAAATTGAATCATTTAATTATAGTGTCCTACATTTGAGGTATAATTGTTTTTATTTATACTTTTAATACCTCGTTTTAAGTCTTTTTATATGTCATAGTTAAATTACAAGGAATTTAAATATCTAAATTTTTTATCCATAACATTATCTTAATGAGCATGCCTTTATTTAGTTATGAAAACGATCGTGGTGAAAATTTCCTTCTACGTGGTACTGTACATCTTGACAGGTGGCTTGAAGTGGCCATTGACTACTAGAAGTATGAGTCTTAGTGAAATAATGGATGATCATTTTTGTTACCCTTCATCTTCGTTATCATCAAGCTTCTAGAATGACATGTTAGGATTATTAATCCTCCCTTGGTCAAATGTCTATTAGATTAATTTAGCCTAGCTTAGGAACCTTAATTAATTATTTGTGTCCTCTTGGCCTAATGGGGCCACATGTACCAGTCACTAGAGTGTGGGGAACACTTCTATAGGTTGACTGCCACTTACTGCATGTTCATGCATCGGTTTGGGCACCTCCTAGACCAATACCTACATTTTAGAAGCCACTAGGAATCCTGACACCAACCTCCATCAATTAGTTGGAGTTCGAACTAGTTAGTCTTAGTTAGCTTCCAGTTACTTTCAGTTATATCAAAATCAGTTAGCTAGCGCGAGTTATGCATGGCTAATGCATGGTTGCATGTGGAGTAGGTGCCTTTTCCCACCTACCACACTCAGTTGCACTGAGTTAACTAGTTATCACTAATTGTATGAGTTGTTGGACATCTAGGAGTTTATCTATTGGACTCTAATATTGATTGAGACACCATGAGTTAGCTAGCCAGTTAGGTACAGTCACATCCAGTTGGTAGATTTGAATTCCTCCCTAATGGTTTCTAATTCTTCCTATTTGTAAAGTATTGCAACACTAGATTAATTAATGTGAATGATACTGTAAATTCCTGAGCTACACTCATATGTTTCCTGTGTGGTTTGTTTTGTTCAGTTTGTATCTTCATACTCCTTTTACTTCAAATACTATTCATATCTAATTTCTTGAAGATATAAATGGAAGAACAATTCTAATATGGTATCAGATCCTTCTCAGGTGGGTTTCATGTTTGTTTCTCTCCATTGAACATCATAAGCAGTTGGGTTTCCACATAAGTCCCCTATGATGATTTTCTAGCTTTGAATTTATTTAGAGCAGCGAAGAGGGCGTGACAGACCCTAAAAATACGTTCATGTCGAGAGGAAAAGAATGATTCTATCTTAGTTCATATGTTTTAGTGTTTTGCAGTGAAAATTGACAAGTGCTACGTAGCTTGTGTGAAGTTTTGTGATCTCTCATCCGGAATAATTATGGATTCTCAATCTCCTACTCCTCAGATCCTCACAACTTCTAATTATCTTGATTGGAGGATTGATATGCACTTGTCCTTGCGCAAGCATGGCTACCATAGGATAGTAATTGGAAGGGAGGTCGAGCCCCATCATCCTGTTGAAAAAAAAAATTTTATGAACCTCTTAGATGAAGCATTCGGTTATCTATGCACTTATATATCCAAATATCTCCTCTTCCACCTAGAAGGTTTGAGGACACCCAGAGAATCCTGGGAGAAGCTTGAAGACTTGTTTGGGAAACAAGATGAGCTTTGAGGACACATCCTGGAGAATGACTTGGTAGCCTTACATCCTATCAGTTTCGAGACTATTGAGAAATTCTTTACTAAATTCAAGTCTCTTGCACTTCAATGAAAACAGTGCAGAATAGAACTCAAGGATGAGCAGAATGTCCTTTCCATACTCAGCAAACTTGGTTCTGAGTATTTTGTATTTGTTTCTATATCTTATTCCAAGTGGGAGGGCTTCCCCGATTGGAAAATTCCTTCATTAGATTATTTCTTCGAGTCCTTAATCAAGGAGCAAGAGAAATTGATTCGAATGGGAGTCATCAAGAACTCCAAAGATCAAGATCTCCTAGTTACTAACTCTTACAAAGCGTAAGAAAAGGGGAAATAAAAGAAGAAGGAGCCAAAAGTAGATTATTCGAATCCTAAACAAAGTCAGCAAACTTCCAAAGCAGCCTCTGGCTCTAAGGAAAAGAAGAAGTTCGAAAAGAATTTATGCCCCTATCATGAAAAGGGCTACCATCTTGAAGATTATTGTATGAGGAAGCAACTTGATGAAATTTCATGTATTCTCAAGAATCATAACATTTCTCCCCCACAAAGAGCAAAGAAGCCTGATGAAGAACCACGGACAAAATATGATGATAGGTTCCACACTTTGAAAGCTATCCTTACTCAGTCTATAGCATACATAATTGATTCTAGAGCTTCCAACCACATGGTTTCCTCCAAAGAATCCTTCTCGGCCCTGACACTGTCAAAGGGGCCTAACATTCACATGGGAGATGATTCCCAGATTCTAGCATAAGGAAGGGGCTCAGTTAGAGCAAAGCATGGTGAGTTCAAGAATGTCCTTTATGTTCCCTCCCTTGCTGCTAACCTATTTTATGTTTATCAAATGACTCATAGAGGCTCTCCCAAGAGAGTTAAATTCGATTCAGAAACAATTGAGATTACAAAAAAAGCCATTGGACAACTTATAGTGAAAGGTATTGCAAATCACTCTACCAAAGCTTATGAGTTCTCACATTTCTTACATGTCTCTCCTCCTACAGCTTTATTGTCTCATGCTAACAACACCATCAAGATTTGGCCATCTCAATTTAAAATATCTGTAACAACTCCACAATGATAAAATGTTTGAAGGTTTTCCCTCCATCCAAACTTCCAATGGAGTATGTGTTGGTTGCTTGGTAGGTAACCATCCAGAAAAGAAGTATGATGTTGGGAAGGCACATAGAGCTTCCTCTATACTTGATTTGATACATTTTGATGTACTAGACATATTCCCACAAACTCCATTAATGGTTGCAGGTACTTCCTCACCTTTATTAATGATTGTTCTAGGTATTGCTGGATCTACTTCATGAAACAAAAATTAGAAGTTTTTGAGACCTTTAAAGTTTTTAAGGCTATGGTTGAGAACAATTTCAATAAGAAGATCAAGTCAATATAAGATCTTATAAAGGAGGAGAGTACATCAAAGGATATTTCCATATTTTCTATGAATCAGAGGGGATTCGAATGGAACACTCAGTTCCATACACACAACAACATAATGGTGTGGCTGAGAGGAAGAACAGATCACTGAAAGAGATGGAAACATGCCTTCTCCATGCCAAACATCTACCTCCTTATCTTTGGGCTGAATCAGTAAACTGTGCTTCATATTCCCAGAATAGGGTGCCCCACAAGTCAATGGTTGGGGTCACTCCATTTAAAACATTGCATGGGAATCATCCCAATGTCTCTCATCTGAGATTTTTTGGTTCCAAAGATTGGGCCAGAATACGACTTGACAAGAGGAAGGCCTTCCAAGCCCAAAGTAGTGAATGCATTCTACTGGGATATGCAGAAGATGCAAAAGATTACAAACTGATGGAGGTTGCAACCAGAAGATGATTCATTGAAAGGAGTGTCCAATTTGAAGAAGACCAGTTGTATGACACACCTCCAGCAGCACAAGAAGGTATAACTATTTCTCCACCTATTTTTTATGATGATGATGTGCTACAGGTTTCAGATTCAGATGAAGAAGATCACATTCAGCATGATCCTATTATTGAGACTGAATCTCAAGAGATTATAGATCTAGATCCAGTATCCATTCCTAATTAAAATCCTAAGCCCAAATGGGCTCGAAAGCTCCTTGATGCATCCGGAAGTGGTGCTGGAAATCCAGAAGACAAAAGAAGAACAAGGTCCCAATATCAGAATGAACATGTTGTACTATCTCTCACATATTTTCTCTCTACAGAATGATGCAGGTACTACTTGATGATGGTGAATTATCGACTACATGGCCCACAAAAGCAGAAACTTGATTATTCCCTACCTTCACCATCCAGAAGAGACAGACAGAGTCATCAATTTAGAAGTACATTGACAGGTTCACGGATGGACCATGCTGCTGCATAGAGATGCAAATTTGCAGCAATGTTTTTGCTCAAGTTATTTTTCTAAGGAGGAAGCTTCTTTCTTCTAAATATAGCTTGCATTTTGTTATTTCTTCTTATTTTGAGGCGGGGGGGGTTCCCATGAGGTTTTCCCCTATTTCCTTGGTTGTATTAAGTAGTATTTCTTACTATATTTTAGATTGTATTTGGGTGACCTATGGTCTTGTTACAAGGGACCATAGTTGTCCAATTTAGGATTCAGGGGCGGTGTTAGGATTATTAATCCTCCCTTATTCAGATGTATATTAGATAAATTTATCCTAACTTAGGAACCTTAATTAATTATTTGGGTCCACTAGTACCATTGGGTCCACTTGGCCTAATGGGGCCACATGTACCAGTCAGTAGAGTGTGGGGAACATTACTAGATGTTAACTTCCACTTACTGCATGCGCATGCATTAATTTGGGCTCCTCCTAGACCAATTCCTACATTTTAGGAGCCACTGGGAGTCCCGGCTCCAACCTACATCAGTTAGTTGGAGTTGGAACTAGTTAGTCTTAGTTAGCTTCCAGTTAGATCACAATCAGTTAGATAGCACTAGTTATGCATGGCTAATGCATGGATGTATGTGGAGTAGGCGCCTTTTCCCACCTACCACACTCAGTTGCACTGAGTTAACTAGTTATCACTGATTGTATGAGTTGTTGGACATATGGGAGTTGGAACTAGTTAGTCTTAGTTAGCTTCCAGTTAGATCACAATCAGTTAGATAGCGCTAGTTATGCATGGATAATGCATGGCTGTATGTGGAGTAGGCGCCTTTTCCCACCTACCACACTCAGTTGCACTGAGTTAACTAGTTATCACTAATTGTATGAGTTGTTGGACATATGGGAGTTTATCTATTGGACTTTGATATTGATTAAGACACCATGAGTTAGCCAGTCATTTAGGTACATTCACATCCAGTTGGTAGATTCGAATTCCTCCCTAATGGATTTGAATTCTTCCTATTTGTAAAGTATTGTAACATCAGATTAATTAATTTGAATGATACTGTAAATTCCTAGCTACACTCATATGTTTCCTGTGTGGTTTGTTTTGTTCAGTTTGTATCTTCATACTCCTTTTACTACAAATATTATTCAAAACTAATTGCTTGAAGATATACATGGCACAACAATTCTAATATGACATCCCCGGTAATTATGCGTCAACATTGACAGGAGAGAAGAAAAGGGAGATTTACTTTCATTTGTTTGTATTCATACCCTTTGCGCCCTCACATCCATTCTATATTGATACTCCACATTCCAACCATGATCAATCACCATGAGCCCACGTCTCTTTCTAACCTTTTAGATTTACCATAATTTCAGGAATGCAAGGAGCTTTTTATCGAAGTAGGGTGGAACCCATTTCTAGCTGCTCTTTATGGCCATGATGACGAAGTCTCATTGTAATTCACTCTAAAAACTAATGAAGTTCTCAAAACTAATGTTAATTCCTTGCAGAAATTAATTGATGACATGACTGGCTCTAACAAGAGTTTGAGAAAACAGTTAAAGTAAAAGGAACAACCGTAATAGAGGAACTTAAGAGCACCCAACCAAAACTTTTTCCTTCTTCTCCACAGGTGCAGTTGTTGGTTAATGCCTCGGGAGTTTGAATGGGTTGTGTTATCAATTTTGCATTTTTGCTTCCTTGTAGTGGGACATGCAAGATATTTAGTGTGGGGGAGATGATGGCCCTCCATTTTTCCATGTTTTATCTACACATTTAATCCAAAATTTAAGTCTTTTACATGATTTTTTTTTATGTATCATCACTTAGACATCATATGCATGAGCTTAAAGCTTGTTCAATGAAGATTCATAACAAGGTATAATCTTGTCATTATTTCATTTTATTTGTTCATTTTTAAATATAAGTTTAAAATATTATATCTACTAATGAATTATTTGGGGTTTATCTTTTTTGTTATATTTCAGATTTCTTTCACAAATCCGGTACCCAGTCCTGCACTCGATCTGGTACCCAGATTTGCACCCAATCTGGTACTCAATCTGGTACCTCAACCAACGCAGCCAATAAAGTGATAAGCGTTTAAAATCTGGGAAAGCTCAAATTAGGGTATATTTGTGACTTAGTCATATGATACCCATGGAGACTGACAATTGAAGCAGTTGTTATTCGAATCCCTCAAGAAGCTGCGACCCTGCTATCAATATGAAGAGCATAGCCAGTGATGTGGAAAAATTCACTTAATTTAGAGTGTGTTTTCTTTGAGGAAGGCCTTTGTTGTGTCGGTTACCTGTTATTTGTTTATGCCTATTTTTGAAGGGTTGACCCATATGTTGTAACCTATATATATTTGATAATAGTTTTAACAGAGACAGACAGAGAGATGAAAAAACTATTATTGATACACTATCCCATCTGATAATAGACTTTTAATCTTTTCTACATTATCTGAGCAACGTCTAGAGGGGGGCCCACCTTCACACAGTGTTAATACTTTCCTTGTGAGTTATTTGCATAAATTTTTGTAAGAATTTCCTTTTATGCATCATATGATTATTGATGATTTGTGTGTTGTTAGTTAGGGTTTTCAGAAATTAAAAGGTTTTGAATAGATTGAAAGCCAAACACTATAGGTTTTATGTAATTTCTCCTTTTAATCTTGGTTCATATTAATGTTCAGTTTTGTGTTGGTATTCAGCTTGTTGTTTTTCCTTCACATAGATGGCTAAGTTCGTTTCAAGATACTATATCTACACATAGGGTAAAATAAGATAGTTTGGAGTGCATGCTTTTTTACTAAAGTAGATTACAGGAATGATTTGCACATAATTTAGAATTATGGCCAGAAAGTTAGTTTACTGTTTTAACATTCAAAGAATTGCTTTCTTGATACTTAGGTTAAATTTGATTGAGAATTTAGGTACGCTAGAAGGACTGTTAAAAATCATGGATTCTATTGTGAGCAATGTTTACTGAGTTAAGTAGTTTCAATTGGTTTGAATTAAAGAGTAAAATATAGTATTTGAAGGAATCGACTCAGCGTTGATTTGTGTGTTTCGATTCCCAGTTTGAGATTTAAGGATGATTGCATGTAGTTAGAATTTATAGAAGTTCTAATTATGTGTTGATTAATGAAATATAGGGTAGCTATATTTGTTTCTTCATTGATTGGATAGCTCACTTTGGTAGATTATATCTTTATCTTGTTGTGATTATTTCAGTCTATTAACAGTTTTGTTTTCTAGGGTTATAAAATAGAGCAATCCTATTAGAAAATAGTTAAACTTGGCTTTGAAATACTATCTTTGATCCTTGATTTCATAGAGTAAGTGATTGAATCTTTTTGTGGAGTGGATTTTATAGCATTTGTTGATTAAGTGAATAAGTAGTGTAGTATGGATTATGATTCTTTTGGCATTGATAGGAGTTGATTATATTAACGTCATAATTCTTTGAAATTATCATAGGAATTTAGCCCTATATTATATTACACTGCACATACAGTGTAGCAACTCGAATTTTACCTACCCTGCTCGTTAATTAAATTGAAGGTGAATTAATTAGTTATATATTTTATCGGACACTCATTGCTCTAATAAATGTTTGCATTTAATAAATGTTATTTTGCATATTCCATCTGTGAAACTCTGTTAGTAAATGTGCGTGGTATATATATAGTGGGTCTCACACAAACAAAATATCCTTGAGTTAAAATTGATTCATCTCTCGACAAGCAGATCAACAGGAAAAACCCTTACATGCACTTGCTATCTTAAAAGTTATCTCCATATTCTCTGGAAAGACACTTTTTGATTTCTAAATAGGAGATACAAATATATATGGATACCCAAGTGGAAATTACTAATTACAAACTAAAGGGAAAACATTATTCTAATGAGAAGTATGACACTGCCATAAAAATTAAGACATGCAAACATTTAATAGCTAAAGTATTTTAAGCACAAAAAATTATTCCCAGACCAAAGTGCTTACAGCTTGCAGAAGTTAGATATTTGTAATGGAGTGGAACTCCTGCATAGTGGGTAGGAAAAGACCATAACAGAGGTGAACTCCAACAAATATGTTGCTAACAAATGGAATACACTTGAAAAATTAATGGAATACAGACTACCTCAAATACTATTGGCATACAATAAACTGACAAAAATTCCTACATGGATTTTAAAGTGTATAGCATGCTCCTAGCATAAGGACCTGAACTCTCATGAGAATGTAAAAGCATGAAAACTATCCAACTCATAGAAATCCCATGTTTGGATCTTCCCTGTCAAGAAAGGAAATCCAGTAAGGTGGTAGGGAGAATATAAATTCAAAGGAGATCACGAGGATACAGTAGTAAACCTTAAACAAGATATGCAACATAATGTGAGGAAAGAGATTTTATCCTATTAAGTGAGCCCAAATAAGATATGCATCTAGAGTTTGCTAGCCATGTCTACAGAATCACAAAATATTGATGTTCAACTTCGTAACAAAAATATGCTTGGTCGGAGGCATTTGTTTTGAATTGTAAATCTACTACATGTGAAATTCATTTTTGTACTCAATCAAAAGTTCCATATAATTTTCATATCATATATTGGATTATTCGCATATCTTATATTCTTTCTATCATACCATCTAACAACACATTCACCAATTCCAATAATTATTTTGTGTAATCTGTGGACATTTATAGGATTTAATGTAATTTTCACAAAAACTAATTTGAAATGAATACATGCATTTACCTCCCTATATTTTTAGTTTCGAGCATTTCCAACTAGTAAGATGAAGCTACAAATACTGAAGTTGTATTAATAAGTCAATTATTGTTTATAAAGGTTTGTGTTGCGAATAGAAATACAAATATCCATAAAATAAAAATATTGAAATCAAACATATTTAATAACTTTAATTTCATAGTTTTGATAAAGCACTATCATTGAATTACCTCCCAAGAGTTTTCTTCTTATTTTTATTATCATACAAGAAAGAAGATCTGAAAGGGCCCAGTCCTTTTATAAAGTCAATGTTTTGCACTAGTAATGAGTAGAAAGTTAAGGAATTTCACCATGTTACAAGAAAGTTTTATTTTCCATGTATGAGATCAAAAAATAATGTATTAACCTTCAAAATTTCATGATGCATCATTTCTACTGGTGTGGTTTATTTCTTCACTACCTATAGTTTACGCTTTTAGTTTCACCCCCTTTCATCTTATTGTCTACTCTCTTTATTTGCTTCTTTAACATAGTTTTTATATTGTTGTGGAGATGCTCTGGGCAGTCCTTGTTGTTATCAAGCATTTATCTTCCTCGTCCCAATGATTATTTTGATCATTTGTGGAAATTAATATAATTTTATCATTTCTCCAAAACCGTCTTGATGCAATTGAAAAAAGTTTGTTTAAAGATTATTCTTACATGTGGAAAGGATGTAATGTCACTCCATATCACTGCATTGGTTGGAGAAACCTCACATGATGACATAACCATACTCATAGCTAAGCCTTCTGGAATGTTATGCACATCAATGGCTATAGTTACCAAAACACCTTGTGACAGTCCTTTTGAGCCAGCAAACGAGACTCCAACACCTGAACCTTTTCCAAATGAATGAAGATTCATTAGTCCAATCACCAGGACCATCTTTCTGGCATCTTCCCCTTATATATCTAGCACGCTAACTCCACCATATTGTTCCAGGAACTACACAGCCAGAAGAAAATTACAGATAAGTATTTTGTTGTCGTTGAGAGACCCTTCAAGTCTTACTCAAACAAAAGAAATAAATTCCAAATTAACACTTATTTTTCTCCTTCGCAAGCCTATATGAGCGATAGATAATATACCATCACTACAAAAAATTTGAATTTTAGG
>LPNX010321381.1:305473-422638 GCA_001517045.1 Pseudotsuga menziesii | reverse complement strand
CCCCCCCCCCCCCAAACAAAAAAAAGGTCCTTTTTACAAAGGCTTTGGGGGAAATTACAAACCCCCCTCGTAGGTACCTACGGGGGTCGTTTCAAACCCCCCCATAGGTTTGTACAAGGGAATTTCTAAACCCCCCCTAAAAATATATCTTACTAACCTTTGGGGGTGGTATTAACACCCCCCCCCCAATAGCATCGATGCTAACATTTTGTACTTTTAAGGGCGGTTCTGGAAGAGATAAAAAATGACGCTAAAAGTGACTTTTGGGGGCGATTCATAATCCCCCCTAAAAGTATTATTACAAAACTTTGGGGGTGGTTATAAACCCCCCTCGTAGGTACCTATGGAGTCGGTTCAAACCCCCCCCTAAAACTCTTTACAAACCTTTGGGGGTGGTTATGAACCCCCCTCATATAAACTTACAATGGGGTTTTGAACCCCCATCATCGTAACATACAAGGGAAGGTTTGAACCCCCCTTGTTGTAACATACAAGGGCAGTTTTGAACCCCCCTCATAGTGACATATGAATTCAGTTTAGAACCCCCTTGTAGCAACATAGAAAAATGGTTTGAACATGTGAATTCTGGTTGTTGACAAATTTATGTAGGTTTGTCAGGTTACTCCATATTCTAGTATTATCAAAATAGATTTGATTTCCCAGTGAAAAATTTGTTGACTGGAGGTAGTCTTACACTGACCCTTTTATGGATTACATGTAAGGGATTAAGATCATCATAAATATTTCAAAGGAATTTCAGTAACCTAACGTTTCAGGGTATCGAGATAGAGGGGTCCAAGTTTCATGCAACTTAGGTCATTAGATAAAAATTTACTTAGTTCTAAAAGTCATTAAGTCACATGCTATAAAGGAATACAATGCATAAATGTTTATTAGTTCTAGGTTAATCTTAACACCATAAATGATAGTGCAAGTCCCTACGTATCTTAGAAGACATTACTTTAATGCATTCCATTATTACACATTAAATAATATACTTTCTCTTTCTCTCTATAATTACCATGCGTATGTGTATGTGCAACTCTAATATAAAATTTGAAATTGTTCCTCGATTATGTCGTAGGCTATAATTAATTAGGAACTTGTTACATAACATTTCCCTTTTCCCATTACTCACATATCATATACCTAATTTTGCGAGGTCATGTGACAATAACAAGACTTATACTATAAGACAAATATATTCCTAGATGTTACTAATGTTATGAACATGGTTTCCTAAAATGTTTCCAACACTAAAACTAATTTTTGGTGATTCAATAATGATATATATAATAATAATAATAATAATAATAATAATAATCTATTTTTAAGGTCTTAGCCAAGCTAGACACCAATTTGGTGTATGAGACCCCTCTGTTTGTGGGACAAGGGACTGTTCTTAACTCAAGATATATATAGCATCTTTGAATAGGTCATCCATATTAAGTAGACAAACACTTGTTTCAAATATTTGACCTACGATTCTTCACTCTGCTAAAAAACCCTGGGCAATACTACAACACAAAGGAATAAGAAGATTAAATTGAATTCAACAATACCAACCTTGCAAAATTGATGTCACAACGACCCATTAAGCCCATTGGAGAATGATGAAATGAATAGGAAAGTTTGAGATAGTGGAAATGAATAGAACAAGTAATTTCACTTCTAATAGTAATAATAATCTAATTTTGATGTCATGACCTAACCAAACACCGACAAGGGACCCCCTTTGCACAACAATTTGACTTCTAAAGTATACAAAGGTGTACATACCCCAACCCCTTTTGGATTTGAACCTATGACATACTAAGAAAAAACAAATGTTATTAAATATTGGGCCCACTCAAAATGTACACCTACTAAAAATTTAATGCAATAATGTTTTTTTAACAATGACTCTATATTCTTGAGGTTGTCATCCTTGTAGGTTTTTTATTGCCAGAAAACAAATAGGGCATGCTTTTGTTATTATTTTATTGAAATTAATCTATTTAGTATTTATATGCGGTATGCACTCTCTTTGTAATTTCAATGGTATTTTTCCCATGAAAGAATAATTACAACTAAAAGTGTATAATAAAAAAAGAGTATTATTTTGGAACTAAGGAACTTGTACCTTGTACAACTACTTCAGAAAAGTGTGCAAATAAAGGTAAAATAAAAGGTATTTTTTATGAAACAAGATATTCAATGTAAACTATTTTATGATCTCAAGTTGAAAACCAAGTGCTATCAAAAACTCACATATATCGTCCATATTGTTAGGTGTCATCCAAAATGACCTACAAAAATCTAATCAAAGTATTGAGTTTCTACCAAGATGTAAATGAAAAGGGATGAAAAGAGTTCACAACCTCAATGGTATGATTTTCTCTCCCCTACAAATGTGGAGGGAAAGGGTATCATTTGCATACACTTGGAAGCCAATGTTATGATGTGCATAAATAATTATCAGGCAATTTAATTGGTGTTACAGCTGATTTTACCACACATGGTGGATCACACCTTTATGGCCTTCCCTACCCCTCTGCAAACTCTTTAGACACCATGGACCATTTTTGTACCTTTTATGTTTCCAAGATCATCCCCAAAAACATGCATTATTTGCTATACACGACTTTTAAACCTATTCTCACGTATATACGTGAATTTGGCCCTTAAAACCGCGTACATCGGGATGTGTGCAAAAGGCCAAATAGTTTTGGAGTTTTCCTTGATGTGGATCCGATTCACTTGTCTCTTGTCCTTCCATATGCCTTGATATCGCTCGGATTTGATCTTCCATTACCCCATTGAAGCACTATATAAGGAACCCTTTGGATAAATTGAAGAGGGAGGAATTGAAGAGCAAGAAAACTATAGTCCATTGTTGTCAGAGCTTATACTTGAGTCTGCATCCCTTTGTCCCTTGGAGCACTTTGTGTTCTTCCCAAGATTTCCTTTGCTTGTGAGCTTGCTATCAAGAGATGAAGGATTGAAGTAGTGGAGGACCAGGTGGAGGACTCAATTTATCTGATTCGTGGATGTGCCTACAGAGGTTGTCACTATTGTAATCTATGACTTATATTAATAGAAATATATTTTCCTTTCCAATAATGTGTATTTAAATGAGTATTGAATCCATGGATGATTTTAAATGCTTATATGTTATTGAATATATATGCTAGAGTAGGTCTAACACACTTATATATAGCATCCTTGTCTTGTTTTCTGAATGTTGAGAGAGAAAATTATCAATACAAGCGGGAGTGGAAAAGCTCAACGGGGATCTACATCAACTATCCAGAATAAGGTATGTTTCGAGATCCTTTATGTGGTTACTCTGTCTATTGTGGTACCCCAAGCCATAGGAATTTTTCTCCGTAATAGAATTGGTGACCATACTGGGGAGTTCCTAGTCATTTCCTTTGGGGTTTTTTTATCGGCATTCAATGTTCTTGAATTGCTCTGATTTATTTGTTTCTGAGTCAGGTATGGGGGCATGTTTGCCTGGTAGTGTCTGATAGGAGTAAATTTTGTCTCAGCTTGTCTGTTTACCTTCTTTTTTTATCTCTTTTTCTTCCTATACGTGAGTTTTTGCTTCACAATCGCGTGTACACGCGGATTTTACTAGGATTTCCATGTATGTACGCGGGTTTTCTGCACATAGTTGCGTATGCCCTAAGTTTTTACTTTTAGGGGAAGATTAAGTGTTGATGGGTGATTTTTGATGATTGCTGAGTCTCCTTGGATGCTTCTAGAGTCTGTATACACCTTTGTTCCTGACCAGAGATGCTTTTTAGGCTGAATTTTTTAAGAATGTTCTTGTCATTGCATTTTCTATTTTTCGTTTTGGGATTAGTGCATTAAGTCTCTTTTGCCTTAGTGTTTTGTGTGGGTGTTGTTTGATAATGCTTGCAGAGTTTGGGGATGGTAGAGTCACTCTTTACTTTATTATCTCATTTTAATTCAAAAAATTACAAAAATATTTGCTCCTTTGCATCATTATGCATCATTGCATTTTGCATTTTGCATGGTACTTGCACTAGGTTTTCCTAGAAAAGTATTAGTCATATTTTCATATAGGAATGATTGCATTTTTCATTTGAAGGATAATTTTGCATTTCACGTAGTAGCATACCTTATTTTTCATTTGACACAGTTCTTTTGCATTGATTGTTAGGTGTGCATTTTACTTCTTGTTGCGTCATAACACCATTAGTTGCACGATCGTTTACCCTTTTGAGTAATAAACCAATTAAAATCAATGCATAATAAAATGAATTACACTCTTTTCTTTTATAGGGTGCACCAACAAGATTAGGTTTTAGGGTCTTGGAATAGTTCATTGTGGGTAAATTCTCCAAGACCACCAAACAAAAACATGTATGTGTCTGTCCAGGTGAGAGTGTGAAATTCCTTGGTATAATTAGTGTTTCTCAAGATCCTCCTCTTACAAGGGAGTTAAGCACGAGGTAGTGTGAGCGGTTATTGATTGGGATGACCCCTAGTCATAACTGAGTAGCACCGGAGATATTTCCAAGATTGTATTCGTATCTGGGGGCTCTTTCGATAGTTTCAGGCTTTGCTACCTTGTCCATATGGTCAATCATGCCTGCAAATGTCCACTTGAGCATTGATTATATTGAGGTGACCTTAGTTTCCTTACCTAGGTTATCGAGGGGGTACTGCGTAGAGGTTATTCTGCAGGTGTCCTGGCCAGGTTGGGGTCGGACAGCACAGTCGCTATATGCGTTGAAGCTGAAGGCCACAATAATTGGTTACAAACCTCCTCTTGTTGTGTATGGGAGTCTCAAGCCTCTCCTAGGAGAGACATACCTGCTTCATTCAGGAGCTCACATACCCTACCCTTGCTTGCTTGTGATTTGGCTTTACATTATATAGGTGTATGCTCTGTGCATGCTAGGTTTCCTAGGGTTTGCATAATTAGATAGAGTCGTTTTCATTTTTTGATTCATTGTGGATTTAGGTGTGGCATTTCATCGTTCTCGTCGTTTAGCAGGACTTCTGCCTTCCACATATCCTCTTACTTTCGGAGAGAGAAATAGACAGTCCGAGCGGACTACTTCTCACATTGATTCACACACGATGGGAGATCACAAGGATGAGATTCCTGAGATGTCTTCTCCACCTCAAGAGGTTGGGGAGGAAGATCCTACTCCTGTATATGATCCTTCACCAGATATACCTTCACATTCCAGTTATGATCCCTCATTCACGGGTCGTCGGTATTGGTTTCCGGGCGACGAGACTCACCATGAACCCGCAAGCACTAGTCATGTTAATTATGGCATGCCTGATATCCCTGCACATGATCTGACACATCATGCCGAGTCAAAAATTGAACCTAGCACTATGCCTGGGGGCACTCCTATTCCTTTCCGTGCCGAGATATTTGGGAGCACTAGTCACATTGCACCTTCCATCCCAGCGGTGGAAGCTACCTCACGTGCCCATCCTAGCCCTAATGTTAGTAGTCATATGCGGATACTAGAACCAAGATGAGTGACCATAGGGAATACCACTTACATCCCTTCACATGTCCCTTCGCCCTCGATTCCTACTCCTTTGAATGCATTTTTGACAACCCTTCCTCCCCCGCATTCTCGTGGTCCTTCAGGTTGGAATGTTGCTACTAGTCAGGTTCGTACGGTGACTGATCGCACAGTAGTATCTCAAAGTCAAGCATCTCCTGTTGTCTCAGGAGGTCATATTCTTATTTCTAGATCATCTTACGGTCCATCACAAGGAGTTCCCCATATCCCTACTTATGGAGCTTCTCATGGGATATCCCATGGGACATCTTATGGAGCTTCTCATGGACAATCTTATGGACCACAGTATGGACCGAGCTATCAACTTTATGGGTACATGTATCAAAAACCCGCTTACTCCTCTAATTATGGATTTGCAGCACCACATAGTCAAGGAATACCACATCATAATACTTCCATGCCACCATACACGGCTCAAACGGGAGGAGGATATTATGGCCAAGGCCATGGTATTTACAGTAGTCAGCCTTATATGAACCAAAAATATTAGGGAGCGTGGAATAGACTGGCTCAACCTAGGCTCCCTTTCCTCACAATGTTAAATTTTCCTGACTTATAGAGACTAATGAACGATCCTGTATCTCACAACCCGGCTTGGCCAGTTGTTCCTACTAAGCTTCCCTCAGACATTCCCAAATTTGAGGGAAAACCAGGAGAAGATCCTAGTGAACATGTCACTACCTTTCACCTTTGGTGCTCTTCCAACTCCTTACACAATGATTTGATCCATTTAAGGCTATTTCAACGCACCCTTACTGGGCCTGCAGCGAAATGGTACATAGAGTTACCAAGGGGAGCATTCGTTTTGTTCGATGATCTTACTATGACTTTCCTCAATCACTTCCAGTTACCAGTGAGTTATGACGTTGGTACAGAAATCTTGTTGACATTTCGGCAGGACAAACCCATACATATCTTGGACCATATCCAAGAGTGGCATAGACAGAAGAGGTTAATTAAAGATTTCATACCACTGGAGTTTCTCCTTGAGTGGTTCCTTAAATCATTGCTACCTTACATCGCGAAGGATGTTTCTACATCTGGAGTTCAGAACGAGGAACAAGCAATTTGTAGGGCACATGAATTGGATTTGATTTATGCTCAATCCGGACTATTATATGAGATCATAACTAATACTCCATGTTCTAGTTTCTATCCCAAGATCAAGCCTGGACCACATGCCAATGGCATTGTGGGTTGTACAAGTTCCAAACCTGTGGATTTAGTTGTGAAACAAGTGAGTCAATTGTCTGTCAATCAATCCACTCTGGGACAAGCCACGGCTTTGTCTCAACCCACCCAAATGACGAGTGTACTTTTCGTGCAATTGTCGGACAAGAAGGGAAACCAGCAGCCCGGAAGGAATAAGAAAAAGGGTAAAAACAATCATAAGGGTGGGAACAAGAACAAAAATGCCAATTTCAATGACAAGAACAACTGTAATGCTGGGGGGGGGAAGCATTCTAAATGTAAGGTTAAGTTTCCTTGCAAATTGTGTAAGGATGACCACCTCACTCACTTGTGCCCTCATATGGAAGATGCCTCGAGGTTCATAGCACAGGGCCCAGCTGTGCTGACCAATCCTTTACCCCAGAATCAAAATATGAACTCGAGGACCCATGATCCTCATTCTGCGTTGGGTGGAGATCAAAATCCGCCAAAAACTAGTACTGGTCATGGGTGCATCAACATGGTGCGTGCTACTAAGGTTGTGACTTGTGCGAAAGACTATGGTTCATCACAACCAGACCTTGGGAAGGAACCCCCTCCTACCAAGAGCCCTTTGTGTATTGAAAACCCTATGGATAAACCTGAGATTGCACCTCGCATTCCTAAGGGAGTCCTAAAGCATTCGGGTCATAATCCTAATGCCTGAGCCGCCCAGAACTATTCTATTGTTGAGGATTTGGGCCAAACTCCTTGTGCGATGTCTACGCTTGAATTTCTTCAGAGTTGTCCTTCGCAAAGGAAAGCTTTGCTTTATTCTATTGGGGTGAATGATGATAACTCTTCTTCCGTCATCAAATTTGAAACCAGTGATGATGGGACTATAGCCTTGCTTTCCTTACTACATGTTTCTCTTGATTCATGTAGAATGTCTTAACATGACCGTCAAACGCACTATGATTGACGAAGGTGTTACTGCTTCTGTAATGTCTTTGTCATGTTGGAAGGGTTTGGGTTCTCCCGAGTTGTCTAAATCCACTACCATGTTGACTACTTTTGATGGTAGATCGTTTCGGCTGCATGGAATTCTTCCTTCTCTTAAGGTCCGTTTGGGAGGGAAGACTGTCGCGATTGAGGTCGAGGTGGTTGATGTGCCCCTTAATTACAATCTTTTACTGGGTCAGAATTGGATGTATAGTATGCAAGACATATCCTCTTCTCTATTTTGAGTTGTATGCTTTCCATTTAATGGGAAGATTGTTACGATTGATCATACATTATTCAAAAATCTGAGTGTTAGTGCATCGTTGGGATCTTCTATCCTGATTATCGATCATTCTCTGTCGACAACTAGGAGTGTGGGTTTAGGCATGTATCCATCCCTTATGGGGACATTTAGTTGTCCTGCACCCGTCCTTATGATCAGATCTAGTTTTAATGGGGCTTCATTTTCATTGAATTCAGTGTCTTTTCACACTACCCATATGGAAGATCCTTGGATTCTTCCTACACCGAGTCCTTCAAACGGACCTATAAAAACAGACGTGTCGTTTCCTGCAGCAATGATTGCATATCAAGAGAATATCGATGGTGTTGTAGAGCCTAGCCCTTCCTCTTCATGGATGGAGGAGGAGGACCCGTATGTGCTGCCTGCATGGGCAGTTTAGTCCTCTCATGCACATGATTTCCTTGATAGTGTTTTTCCGTCGGATGAAGCTATTATTGAGGCCATGTCTAGGGTTGAGCCACCTTGGGAAGAGTTACATCATAGATCTTATTTTCTTCCCAAGCTTGACTGTTTGGAGCGTGAGGACTTTAGGGATATTCTTAGTGAGAATATTGGTATCCCTATGGTTCCATTAAGCTCTCCTGGTCAGATGGTTGATGGGAACATGGCAAATATATCACCTACTATTCCTATCAATATCTCTCATGATCCTGGCAAGATTGAGAATGTCTATATTGGGGCAGAATGTTCCCATGATGAGATTCAGGAGTATACTAAGCTGTTCAAAGAATTCTGTGACGTATTTTCTTGGTCATAGGAGGAAATGCCAGGTATCAACCCTCGTATTGTCAAACATGAAATTAAGACCTATCCAAATGCGAAGCCTGTTCGACAACATTTGCGTGTGGTGAATCCTAGAAAAGCACCCGCGATTAAGGTTGAGATAGAAAAGTTGTTAAAATCCAGTTTTATCTATCCTATTCCCTTGATGGAGTAGGTCTCAAACCCCGTTCCGGTTGATAAGAAGCAAGGAACGATCTGTATATGCATTGATTTCCGTGATTTGAACCGTGCTTGTCCTAAGGATAATTTTCCCACACTATTTATTGATGAGATTTTGGATGAGTGTGTGGGAAGTGAGGTATTTTCCTTAATGGACGACTTTTCCAGATATAATCAGATTTAGATCAAACCCAGGGATCAACACAAAACTGCATTTATTTTTCCTTGGGGTATATTTGCATATCGAAAGATGGCTTTTGTTCTTAAAAATGCCAGAGCCACATTTCAGTGGGCTATGACCTTGATTTTTCATGATCTCAAATCGATTATTGAAGTCTTTTTGGATGACCTTACTACTCATTCTCAGCTGAGAGTGCATCATTCCTACCATTTGAGGTTAGTATTCGAAATATGTCGCTGCTACCAGGTTAGGTTAAATCCACATAAGTGCATCTTTTGCATGAAGTCTGATCGCTTACTAGGGTTCATTATTTCCAAGGAGGGTATAAGATTCAATCCCTTAAAGGTTGAGGCAATACTTCAATTGTCTCCCTAGAGAAATATTAGACATATTCAATGTTTACAAGGCATGGAAAACTTCTTACAGAGATTCATGGTTAACTTTTCCAATTTGACTAAAGGTTGTATGCATCTTTTAAAGAAGGACACTACCTTTTGCTGGGATGAGCGAGCCCAGGATTCCTTTGATGCTCTTAAACGAGCCTTAGCATCAACCCCCGTGCTTAGTCCACCCAACTATAGCCATGACTTTTTTATTTATGTGGTCGTGTCCATGGATACAATTGGTATGGTTTTGGTTTAGGATAATGAGGATCTCCATGAGCATGTCATATATTATTTGAGCCGAAACCTTATAGATGTGGAGATCCATTATTCCCATGTGGAGAAACTTGCCTTAGCTACCGTTCATGCAGTTCAGAGATTGAGACACTACATTCTCCTTCGCCAGACCTTGGTGGTAGCTCATGTCAATCCATTTCAATTCATCCTCACTAGAAGGATGATCGAGGGAAATTATAATAAATGGATTGTTATTTTGCAAGAATTCAATCTCGAGTTTGTTCCGGTGAAATCGAAGAAATCGTTAATTTTTGCGGAGCTCATTTTCGATTTCCCAAGTGAGGAGGAGGAGGAGGCTTATGAGGATACGTTTGTCGATGAGCATATTTTCCTTATCTCAACTTTGAATCCATGGTATGGGGATATTATCATATATTTACAAACGTTGAAGGTCCCTACTCACCTTTCACGGGACGAGCGACGACGATTATGTCACGTATCTAAGAACTACCTTATAGTGGATAACACTTTGTACTGCCGTGGGTTAGATTCCATTTTACGTCATTGTTTAACCCATGAAGAGGCTGAGGTTGTGATGAATGATTTCCATGGAGGGGCGTGTGGTGGTCATTTATCTAGTCTTTCTAAATCCCAAAAAATATTGAGAGCGGGATGTTTTTGGCTGTCGATCTTTAAATATTGGGTCAATACGGTCAAGAAGTGTCACCCTTGCCAGGTGTTTGCATGCAATATGTGCTCACATCATGCCCCATTACATCCAATTATCACCGCCAGTCCCTTCACCAAGTGGGGCCTTGACTTCATGGATTGCAACCTAGCTTCAACTGGGGGGCATCATCATATTATAGTGGCTGTTGATTACTTCACGAAATGGGCTGAGGCTATGCTCATGATTAAATCTAATGGTGAGATAGGAACACATTTCATATTCAACCAAATTATTACTAGGTTCGATATTTCGAAAGAGCTTGTCACTGACCATGGTAGGCACTTTCAGAATTGAATGATGGAAGAGTTGGCCTCGAAGTTAGGGTATAAGCAGGAGCACTCCTCTTCTTATTACCCTCAGGAAAATGGAAAGGTTGAAGTAGTGAACAAATCACTTAAATCCATTCTCCAATGAACCATCGCACAAAGCAAAATGAATTGGCATATCATGTTATATCCTGATTTGTGGGCCTATAGGACCACGGTTATGATTGCCACCGATTTTTCTCCATATCAGCTCATACATGGAGTGGAGTATGTATTGCCGATTGAATGCGAAATCCCTTCATTGAAGCTAGCCATAGAGCTTTTACCAGACACTTTCGCATTCGAGGAACATTTCGTCCACTTAGAACATCTTGATGAGCAGCGCCGAGATGCTTTAGTGGCTCTAGAAGTAAATAAGCGTCGCATTAAGGTCCAATATGATAATTCTATCCGTCCGAGGAGGTTTAGTGAAGGAGATTTGGTCCTTTTGTGGGACCAAGCTAAAGAACCCTTAGGGGTAGGGAAGTTTAATCCCATGTGGCATGGTCCTTACATGGTCAAATGTGTGTTAGAGAAGAGTGGCTATGAGCTAGTGGATTATGAAGGGACAGCCTTAGTAGAGCCTAGAAATGGGCTCTATCTTAAAAAGTATTATGCATGATATTCAGCCAGGGCTGATTATTGTATATTATTGTATAGTTTTTTGCATAGTTAGGTTTTCTTATGGTGATCGGGTTTGTTGATTAGCTTTCGTTTCTTATGGAAGATGTCAATGGAGTCTTTTGCTTACATAGGATTTGCTAATGGTGCTAACCACCACACTCAACACTAAGCCTCTACTGCTTGGGTGATTTATACTCCTACGGGTCAGGTATTGTCTTCAGGAGGCGTATGTTTACGGCCTTCTTCGAACAATGTTATTGAGTATAGTGTCATTATCAAGTTATTACGGGATGCCATTTCACATGGTGTTCTCTCTCTTGAGGTATGTCTTGATTCATATTTAGTAGTGTCACAGCTTAATGGCTTGTATCGTATTAGGGATTCGACATTATTACGAAGATTCTTACATGTGAGATTGTTAGAATGGCAATTTGACAACATAACATACATACATGTTCCAAGAATTTTAAATCAAGTTGCTGACTAATATGCTAACTATGTGTTAGATTGGCATTTGTTTTATAGACCATAAGCACATCACAAACATACATTGTTACACACATGTAAATAAATAAAATCAATCATCATAAAAGTTTTTCATTAAACATCCAAAATGTGACGTCATAATATATAAGTGTCATAATACAAAAATGGCGATTTCGAGCCACCAAAATATAATACACGGTAGTACAAAAATGAATCACTCTCAGGTCTCTAAGCCTGTGGTGGAGGAGGAGGGGGGTTCTGATCGTGGTAGCACACCATGTCTCTAGCTAGTCGTCGGAATAACCGAACCCATGCTCATGGTACCCCAACCACTTGACGTTGCATGGCCTCAGGCAAGTCCTTGACTTGCGCCATGGGTACCCGATGTGTCAATTGTACAAAGTTTGTGCGGATGATTTGGAGCATCTGCTCCGCATCCACACCCATGATATCATCTCCTTTTCCCCTCTGTCTATGATGAGGGAAGCCATCAGGACACTGTGGTCCAACATTTGCATACATATGACAGATTTTCACTATGTGTCGTCACACCAAAACATGTCTTTTGAGTCTATATATAAAAAAAAAACACAAAAAAAATTTAATAATTCAAAAAAATTTAAAAAGAGGGTTTGGGATTCATTACCAATGTCACCGTATGTTGCTCTTGGTGGTAGGGTAATGTCGGGCTCTCCCTGGAAATCTATTCTCGCGTAAGGATAATCATCGATGGCAATAATCTGTTGCTGCCACCATGGAAAGAAATCAGCTAGGTAGGGGTTAGACACCCTACCTCCACCTAGTCTGTGCATAACATCTGCCCAATGTCGTTGGGCCAGATCTCGAACCCCATGAGGAGGAACGTCAGCTCTAGGGCTTATCCTTAGAACACGCTCAAAGAAGAATGTGCTCAGTATACTGTCGAAACCGAAGTTTGATACGCTGCCCATCTTACAATAACTGAGCTGCTGCTTCATGTTTCTCAACATCGCAGTGCTCCAATCGTAAACTGTGGGACTTATGCACTCCACTACATAGAACATCAATGGTCGCGAGGCCTGGTGGAGTGATGCTAGACCAGCTATCCTACCGAGTGCCAATAGTATGGCCTTCAGTCCTAGCACTTGGATGGAGCTTGTCGGGATTTGACTCCCAAACTTTTCCATGTCTAGAAAACAGTATACTGCAATGTACTCATCAATGGTAAGGCCACCTCCGGGCCCGCGAGAGCATAGGTTCACCACCTCTCCCCGTCGAGACAATCCTGTAATGAAGCATATGTCCTCCACCTCTATAGTGAGGGACTTCCCATCGATATGGAAAGACTCTGAGTCTGGATCTGAGTAGTCTACTAGCATCTGCAGGAGTCTTGGTTTGTCCCTCAGGCTTCCAAGACACCAAAATTTGTATAGCCCACATGCACATAGAGCTTGTGTACAACCGCATACATGACTGTTTGTAAAACATCCGCGTATGTGCGTGGGTTTGGGAGTTTTTTCCGTGTATAGCCAGCCCTATACATGGAAAAATCCCTAATTTCCACGTGGGCCGAAAAGACCAATTTAGATTGGCCTAAAAATTAAATTTGACCATGGAAATTGAAAAAATTTACATGAAAATGGAAGAGGAGGACATGAAAAGTTACCTAGAACAAACGGTGTCGAATTTCGCTGAACAAAGCTCCCAGAATTTGCGTTTGAAGTTCTGAGCTCAAATGGGTAAAAAATTCAAATGATATGTAATTTTTGAATTTTTTACTATTTATAGAGAATTTTTGAAATTTTTTACCCCCTTTCTATAGTTTTGGACCGTTTCTGACCATTTTGGACCATTTTGGACTAATGTGATGATGTAGGAGTCCGTTTTGAGCGTCGTTTCGAACATTACTTTGATCCGTTCATGCCGCTCTCAGGTATTATGTCTAAAATGGCATATAGGTTAGATTTCACATCCATGTGCATTTTGCATGACCTTATGACCATTTCATTATAACCATAGGTACGAACCCATTCTATCTTGTCACGAAACCTTCTTACTGTTTTAGAAGTGACATGATGTGAATGGCAGAGCTTGACCATACATGGGTGCCCTAGTTAGCTCCTTTGTTGCATTTGGTGACCATGCCAACATTTTTCCCTTTAGGGTGTGGGAGTCCTTTGTATAGTATCACCATGTCTTTGCATAAGAGCCTCATAATCCTCTTGATCTTTTTGCTGGCCTTTGTCCCCATGACTCCCTTATGTCAAGTTGTAATTGCATTATCATGATTTTTTCCTACCTCATTGAGCCTTATGCCGGCTTCCCTGAATTTGATTATCAGCCATATAGCCCAAGCTTGTCTCATTTCTAGCCATGCAGAGCCATTTTATATATCCTTTGCAACTTGATTTCCTATCTTTACCAGGAGGGGACTTTCCCCCAAGTGTCGTTATCCTACACATGTGTCCTTGCATTGAGCATAGGTCTATTCCTATGCTTGGAACTAGTTTGTTTTCCTATTGACACTCATCTCCTCCTAGTCTGTAACTATAAAGCACTTTTATTCTTTTTCAAGATTTTCAAAATATTTGAAAAATTCCAAAAAACTAAAAAAACCAAAAAGCCGGACAAGGAAAGATGTTATCTTTTTGTAGCTGTCGAGTCGTGTTGCCTTCAAACAGAGCACTGTATATCACATTCATTGGCTGGGTTAATACTTTGACTTTAGGAGTTGTACTCATTTCTATGATTTTATCTCCACCAACTAGTTAAGCTTCCAGTCCCTATGGAGCCTCTGTCGATGCCTCCTGTGTCGCAGAGATGTCCCAGTTTTGTATATTGATTCTATGATGCCTACATTCAGTCACCATTCGCCTTTATGCTATTGTTTGAAGGAAGTTGAAACCTGAGTCGGCCATTCCTCAGTTCTCTTGACTTTGCATATCGGCCATTCCTGGTACTGATACTGGTTCGTGCACCTTATGATCGAGTCCTTCCACATTATACAGCCTTGCTGAGTACCTCATGTTGGATGATGAGGGATGCATTAATTCCCTCCTTCTAATGGATTTCATCCCATCGACTTCAGATCATTTATTCTGGGATAGGAATCTAGAGTCATTTTTGAGTGCCTTGACACTTGCAGTCATCAGTGGCAGGTTCTCTCACCATCAACAGTTTTGGGATTACATCAATGTCCCCTGATCGATGGATCCTTTCAAGTGTTCTACCTCAACACATTTATTCACACTTGTTAGTTTGAACTCTAATACCTTGATTCCCATTTTCATTATCAGTGGGTGATCTCGCATATGTTAACGGTATACATCAATGACTGGTAATTAGACGATGGACTACTATGTTCGACCTCGACACCTCTATTCACATAGTAGGACATGTATTCATAGTGGATTGTGTAGAATACCTTCCAGATTGGTGGCATTTCATATATGCTACCTTCTTGATCATGCCAGTGTTTATAAGATTTCAGCTCTCATGACTTGATTCTAGTATATGTCAGATGTTTCCATCCATTATGGAGATCTTGATCCATTGTATATCTTCAACTTTCATGGAGATCATGATCCTTTGTATATCTTCATCATGTAGATTCTGATCTATCTATATTGTACGTGGTGATGACCACACATGTCATATTTCATATCATGCCTATTCATGGCCATTGTACTCTTATGTATCCGAGACTGCTATATCTACTTGTAGTTATGTGCAGAGTTTGATGATTGTATTGTACTATTGGATGGCTGGTTCTTCCACCTGGTTCTTCATCACTCCACTTTTGGGATGGACTTATAATGTATTTCGGCCATCGTATTACCCCTCTGACCTCACACATTAGGGGGCATCTGTTTCAGCTGATTTTACCACACATGGTGGATCACACCTTTATGGCCTTCCCTGTCCCTCTACAGACTCTTTAGACCCCATGGACCATTTTTGTACTTTTATTTTTCCAAGATCATCCCAAAAAGCATGCATTATTTGCTATACGCAACTTTTAAACCTATTCTCGTGTATATACACGGATTTGACCCTTAAACCTGTGTACATCGGGATGTGTGCAAAAGACCAAATAGTTTTGGAGTTTTCCTTGATGTGGATCCAAGTCACTTGTCTCTTGGCCTTCCATATTCCTTGAGATTGCTCATATTTGACCTTCCATTACCCCATTGAAGCACTATATAAGGAACCTTTTGGATACATTGAAGAAGGAGGAATTGAAGAGCAAGAAAACTATAGTCCATTGTTGTCGGAGCTTATACTTGAGTCTGCATCCCTCTGTCCCTTGGAGAACTTTATGTCCTTCCCAAGATTTCCTTTGCTTGTGAGCTTGTTATCGAGAGATGGAGGATTGAAGTGGTGGAGGCCCAGGTGGAGGGCTCAGTTTCTCCGATTCGCGGACGTGCCGACAGAGGTTGTCACTATTGTAATCTCCAATTTATATTAATAGAAATATATTTTCCTGTCCAATAATGTGTATTTAAATGAGTATTGAATCCATGGATGCTTTTAAATGCTTATATGTTATTGAATATATATGCTAGAGTAGGTCTAACACAATTATATATAGCATGCTTGTCTTGTTTGCTGAATGTTGAAAGAGCAAATTATCAATACAAGCGGGAGTGGAAAAGCTCAACGGGGATCTACATCAACTGTATTGAATAAGGTATGTTTCGAGATCCTTTAGTGTTAGATGTTTGGTTTCTCTTGCATATAGGAAAGGATTGATTTCTGCGGTTACTCTATCTGTTGTGGTACCCCAAGCCATAGGAAGTTTTCTCCGTAACAATTGGAAAAAGAATTGAAGGTTCTAATAAGAGACAATATTATAACAAAGTCTAATAGAGGGGTATAATATAGTGAGCTATAGTTTATGTCAAATGTTAGATCCACATATGT
The DNA here is from genome assembly GCA_001517045.1 of Pseudotsuga menziesii. Classification (NCBI taxonomy): domain Eukaryota; kingdom Viridiplantae; phylum Streptophyta; class Pinopsida; order Pinales; family Pinaceae; genus Pseudotsuga; species Pseudotsuga menziesii. The sequence continues at coordinate 405,832 of LPNX010321381.1, read as the reverse complement.
GTTACTTGTCGAATGTCGCATGATTTGTATGTTGGATGCCACTTAGTTGAAAAGTAATTATCGATTGAAAAACATACCATTTGGCAATTCTAAGTGTCTCTTTAACTTTTTGAGCATATAAACGTAAAATATCAAATATATTCACAGTGTGTTTTGTAAATAAATGGAGTGTGAAGAAGATATTTTGCTACACTTACGATATATATGTGCTTCACAATTTCCCCCTCCTTTATACTCTATCCCTTTATGTGCATGGAATGCTTATACACATACGATATATCTATGTTTCACTATTTCCTCATCCTTTTCTCTCTATCACTTTATGTGCATGCTAATGATTATATCTTGGTACATTTGGTGGAAAGCTTTGTGTTCTTGTTATAAAAAATTGTACGCTTCTTATGGTTTAATATTTTATTTAATTTACAAAATAAAAACTTTGAAATTAAAGTATTGAAAAAATAAAATAATATTTGTGAAAGACTCGGTAGAAAAACATAATGTGTAGAAAGAGAATCTAGCCGCAAGAAACACTTTCATAGAGGTGATGTTGAATATGAAAATTTTCCAAGAGAAAAATAGATGTGACTGCTGGGGAAATGGCCCCAAGACACCATACAAACAACATTGATGGTAGAGAATAACTACATCCTACATATGGTTTCCAAGTAAAATTTCCTTGCTATTAGAGAGGACCACCATTGCCATGGAAAAGAGTACTCAGTGTCACAAAGATCTGCCATATCAAATCAACAAAGACAGAGAATCCATATCATTGATATGCTATCATATATCATTTTTTTTTGCTTTAGAAGAATTTTTATAATAATAAAACCCATAGTTACCCATATTTGACATTAATTAATCATTTTTGTCTTATTCCTAGATTCCTAGATTCCTTACTATGCTAGTTGGCATCCACTTGCACCTAGAAGTCAACAAATGTTAAACCTGGCTTAAGGAGCACTTTAGAAACATCATGGAAAATATTTTGGAAACTATGTAGTAATTCCAGAATAGAAAAAGCACAGTTCTTCTTTTCTTAAAGCTTCCTTGCTTTTCAGCAGTTTTAAGGCAAAAGAGAAAAGCTAGTCTAGGAGTAACTGCCTTGTTTTTCCCCAACTCATCCTCCTTATTTTTCTCCATACTAAAGCATGGATATGATCTCTTTCCATCACTTATCATCTGTTACATCTCACTCATCCAATTCGTGAGCATCTTGACAGATTAGGAAAGTGATTTATGCACCTATGGGGGATTTTGACTAGTTTAGTAAGCCTGATTTTTGTCCAATTCGAATAGCATCCTTATGCTTTCAAATATCTGATGTAATTATATATTTGGATAGACTATTACTTTATCATTTTTTATGATGTACACTTATTAAATAGAGGATTGTGTTATGCTCCATATTCAGTCTCTTTTTTGTTAAATGTTAAATGCTAAACTAGTAATTTTGTGAGTGTAATTGATCTACATCTTGGGATTAATTTCCACATGGTATCAAAGCCTTGATAGATCGATTTCTCTCCTTCTAGATTTATATTTCAGGTTTTAAATCACTGATTGGGAGCTCATTCTACTGGTTGAAGGGCATATTTGCTGAGATATGGACCAATCTCAAAGGATTGTCTTGACTCCATTCAACTTCTTTGAATGGAAGGTCGAGATGGATAAATTTTTGAGTAAATGCCTCTACATGGTTACCATGGAAACTGAGGCAGATCCCAATGCAGTTGTAGAGAAAATTAAATGGCACAATAGGAGAGATGAGGCCTATGGTCTTTTGTGCTTGAGGATTTCAAGAGACCTCCTCTTTCATCTTGATACCAAATGAGGTTTGGTATAAGCTTGAGACTCTATTTGAAAATATAGATGAAATGAGGGTACATCAACTCGAGAATGAGCTGATCTCATTGAGTCCGAGTAGCTTCGAATCCTTGCAACTCTACTTTTCCATGTTTAAGGCCCTTGTTCTGCAGTTAAAACAGTGTGGAATCAATAAAAAGGATGGGAAACTAGTCTTGAACATACTTTCGAATCTTGGTCCTGACTACTCTATGTTTGTTTCTACCTTCCATGTCACCAAATTAACTGCACAATCCTAGAAAATGCCTAAACTTGTTGAGTTCATGGAATCCCTCACCCAGGAGCAAGATAAATTAGTAATGATGGGCACCATCAAACCTTCCAAAGTCCAAGCTTTGGTTGCTGGAGATTCAAGGGTGGATTCCAAGGGAAATAATAAATCCAAGAAGTCACCTAAGCAAAAGAGATACAAGTCAAAGTCTCAAGAGTAGCCCTCAGGCTCCAAGAAGAAAAAAGGTGAAATGAGCAAGTGTGCATACTACAATAATGGCTATCATCCTGAGAGCTCTTGTATGAACAAGAAAATTGACATGTTGACTCAAATCCTAGAGAAGAACAACATCTACCTTCCTGAATGCGCAAAGAAGAGGGAATGAGGATCAAATTTGGATGGCAAGGAGAGAGTTCATGCTCTGGTTTCTAGCACTTAGAGATCATCCACCTTCATCATTGATTCTAGAGCTTCAAGACACATGGTTTCTACAAGGGAGACTTTCTCCTCTCTTGATGATTCGAAAGGTCCAAAAGTTGTTTTGAGAGATGACTATGTTACTGATAGTATGGGGAAGGGTAGGATTGATCTTGACCATGGTTCTTTCAATGATGTGTTGTATGTCCCAGGTCTTGCTACTAGCCTCTTGTTAGTGTATCAGATGACCCACACTAGGTCTCCTAAGAAGTTTTTCTTCTCTCCAAATGAAGTTGAAATCTCAAATATTTAAAATGGTAGAGTCATAGAAAAAGGTGTTGTGGATCACATTTCAAAGGTATACAAGTTTTCCCATTTCCTACCTTTCTCAAACCCCTCTGCTCTTCTCACTCATGCTAATGAAGCAAGAAAGCTTTGGAATGAGAGATTTGGCCATATTAACTACAAGTATCTTTCATATTTTAGTGACAAAGACATGGTCATAAGGTTACCAAAGATCAATTTTTCTAAGGGAGTCTACCAAGGTTGCATCCTAGAAAAACACCCAGAGCACAAGTATGAGAGAGCTAGTCATGAGAGAACCTCTGCACCCCTTGAGTTAATCCATAGTTACATTGCTAGTCCATTCCCTCATATGTCCATGATTCAAGCCAAATATTTCCTAAACTTCATAGATGACTTTTCCAGGTAGTGCTGGGTTTACTTCCTAAAACACAACTCTGAAGTTTTTGACCTCTTCAAGGTCTTTCGAGCCTTGGTTGAGAACCAGTCTAGGAGGAAACTCAAGATCCTCATATATGATAATGTTGGTGAGTATTTCAAGTCTTATTTCATCCATTATTGTGAATATGAAGGTATCCATATGCAACATTCTATTCCCTATACACCTCATCAAAATGGTGTTGTTGAGAGGAAGAATAGATCACTCAAGGAGATGGCAACTTGTATGATGGATTCTAAAAATTTTCCACCAAATTTTTTGAATTAAGAAATAAATTGTGCATCCTATATCTAGAATAGGGTTCCTCATAAGCAACTTGATGGAATCACTCCTTTCGAAGCTTAGAGTGGGCACAATCCAGATGTGACTCATTTCTGGATTTTTGGCTCAAAGGCTTCCGCTAGAAATCCAACTGAAAAGAGGAAGGATTTGCAACCCCAAAGCCAAGAGTGCCTATTTGTTGGATATTCTGAATATCCCAAAGGGTACAAGCTAATCAACTTGAGCACTCAAAACTATTTCATCAAAAGGAGTGTTCAGTGTTGGGTAAAATATCGTCTTGATTAATTCACCTAATATTTAATTATCGACCAGGGTTAGTAATCTTAGAGTTGACACAAAGTATATGTGAAGGTAGAGGGGTTCCTAGGGTGTCGTGGGAATATTTTAACAAACAAAAGATCGAAATATCTTTCAAAATGAAAAACTGAGTCAAACTCCTAAGAATTCAACTATCAAGGTAACTAATCTGGAACAGAGTACTAGACCAGAGTGGTATCAAGTTATACTACTCTACTCTATAAACAATTACTATAATATAAAGATATAGACAATGCTATTCTATGACAATAAACTATTCTCTATAAGAATATCTATTTTACTGCTAAACAACCTTAGGGACTAACTGCAAAAAATTACAACAACTGGATATGCTTCTAGGAAAAACTATACATGCAACTATCAGATGTACATAATGATTTAAACTAGGCTATCTAGTTCCATTCTCCTGGGTTGTTATGAGGATAAGGATTCACTATGAGTGGAACAGGAGTAGGAGAAGTGTCAAAGTGACTTTCAAAGGAAGTGAAGAAACTAAAAGGAATTAAATCTAACTTAACTTCTACAAATATGTGCAGACTAAGAAACGTCCAATTGCAAGTGATAGTAAACATGATGATTTATAAGAAAATAACTCCTAAATGCAAAAGATAGAACAATACTACAAAGAAGGTAGACATAACTTATAAACAAGTAGAAAACTTAGTAAAAAGGAGCAAGTATAAAACTTAATAAAGATGATTTTAAATCCTATTCTATAGGTTTCTTTGGGAACCACCTAATTGGAAGGGACAGATCCTATTGCTTATGATCAATTTACAAGGTACTAACATATTTCCCTAATATTGACATATCTAATTCTAAACTATATATAAAAAGAAGGGTGAAATCAATTCTAGCCAAAGATATAATTACAAAGTAATACAGTAAACCGAAACGAATGACATAATTCTAAACATAGGGTGAAAAGAAGAAAGAAATAGGAATAAAACTTAACAAGTATTTTAAATAGTCTCATCTAAGGCTTTAAGAAGAAACACAACCATTGTCTAACTATCACTATCAAAACATAATTGAAAAACTAAAGAAACAGGCTTGAAAATAGATTAAAAATGCTAAAGGTTGAATCAAAGGCTGGATAATAGACTAGAGCAAAGGTTTGGATGGCAAGCAGAACAGGATGTCTGAATGACAGTCTGCACACAAAAAAGCACTAAAATGTCAAGAAATAGTTAATCTAAATGATTTTGAGATCAGCTGACCCATGCACATGATAACAAAATGTAAATGTCAGGAATTAAACCTACATAATGATTAAATTCAATCCATAAAATAACTTAAACTCAATTCATAATTAAAAACATCATTATCTATTATATTATTAAACAAGCAGGAATATAACTAAATGAATTCATAACAAAATAGAAAGGAACAGAATTGAACCTAATGTAAATATCAAAGTAATCTATTGTATTAACATAAACCAAGTAGTAAACTGGAAAGACTTGAAAGGGAAGTTGAAAGAAAATTTGTGCGTAACCAGTTGCTTAAATCACAAAGGGAAACTACATTAACAACATGATATCAAAGTATAATCTATGCTACAAGAAACAAATGACATGAACAATTACAGTAACTAAATTGCATAAACAAATTACAAATAAAACTATGCTAATTTACAAAAAGGGAATAACAAAAATACACAGGAATAGAAATATCTGGTTGATGAGGGGCCCTCCCAGCAATCAAAGTGATTAAATGCTAAACACTACTAAGACACGATCATGCAAAACATAAGCAGAACTTTTATTAAGTTGAAGAAAAGTATTAGAAAGTTTCTGGAACTGACTGATTACATGTAAAAATGGCTAAAAACTAACTCTCTCTCTCTCATAGAAGCATTTGTATATATATATAGAATTTTACAAAGGTGAGCAAGTCGACCCTTTCAGTGGTCGATTGCTCTTAAGATAAGTCAACCATTATGACAAATAACTAAATAAATAACCAACACATAACGTTTTCCTCCTTCTTCGCGAGACGGTTCTTCTATGGAAAGTGATGTGGCATACAAGCTCTGTTTCGGCGTGGCTAGTGTCAAGGTGCCATGTAGAGGCATCATACCAACAACATTCCAGAATGGGGTTTGTTCTATCACTCTAGAGTGTGGACAATAAGCAGTTTACAGGTCGCTCCATACTTTAACGCTTGGGAATCTATCAGTACTAGCAGGTGATTAGCTCGGCGGACTGAATGATGAGCTGTGCAGTGAGTTGGATATGCTCTACGCATATCTAGAATGGATTCATGGTCTATTCATTGGCTCACCGAAGACTAAGATCTGAAACAATGATTTTATATGTTAGCATATCATCGAATTTAACCAATAAAATCATGAAATAGTAAAAATAAATCATGACTTGCATAAACCAAAATATAGTCATACCTGGTACTGAATAGTGAACTGCATGATAGAAAACATGCCAAAAGGTGACAAAACATATGTCAACATGTAAATTATTAGCTGAAAAATGATGACAAAACTAGCATCAACATTCTGTTTGAAGAAGATCCTTTAGCAGCAGCAAAAATTGGAGAGTCCTCTTCATCACCACAACCACTGATTGTACGTGAAGAGACTAATGAGTTTGTTGATTCTAATATTTCTGATAATGATTATTTAAATTCAGATCCTAATAGTACTACAAGACAAAAATGGGTAGCAAGGACCATTCATGCAGCTAGGGAACTAGATGGGAATCCTAGTGACACTAGGAGGACTAGATCTCAATTTGAGAGTCCCCTTTCTGTGAAAGATCCATTCTTTATTGAGAAGTGATATTTCATGGTTGAATCAGACCCTCATACATATGAACATGCATCAGATGATCCAATATGGAAAACATCCAGGAAGGAAGAATACAACTCTCTCCAGAAGAATGACACATGGGAACTAGTTGATTTCCCCCCAAAGAGAAAGCTAGTAAAGTGTAAGTGGGTTTATACAACCAAATTTGATGTTGATGGTTCACTTTTGAAATATAATGCAAGATTGGTATCTAAGGGCTAATCACAAGTTCAAGGTATTGATTACAATGAAACCTTTGTACCAGTGGAAAATATGGACTCCATAAGGCTAGCTTTGGCCATTGTAGCTTCAAGGCAATGGGGAGGTGCATCACATGGATGTAAAGTGTGCCTTTATACATGGAGATATGAAAGAATATATTTATATGTAGAAACCTGAAGGTTTTGTGTCTAATCCGTATTTATTTTGCAGGTTAAAGAAATCATTGTATGGGCTAAAGCAAGCCCCCAGGGCTTGTTATGCCACGATTGATGGTTTTCTGTTGTCACAGAATGTTGTTCGATGCAAGTCTGATCAGAATTTATATGAAGATGATACACAGTTCTTTAATGATTATTATTTTGTATGTGGATGAACTGTTGATAATAGGAAGTTCAAAGAAATAGATTTCCTCCTTGAAGGATGCACTGAAGCATGCCTTTTCCATGACAAATTTGGGATTGTTGAGTCAATTCTTGGGTCTCAAAATTTCTCAATCCTCGCATGGAATAAAAGTTCATCAATCCAAGTATGCTTCATATATTCTCAACAAGTTAAGCATGAAGTATTGCAAGCCAATAAATACTCCATTCCTTTTCAAAGTTAAACTTGAAGAAGAAAGTTCTTCTCCGTTGGTAAATAATACATTGTATAGGCAGTTGATTGGGTGTTTGCTTTATTTGACTCATACTCGACCTGACATATATTATGAAGCTAGTGTGGCTTCCAAACACATGGATCAGACTCATGAAATCCATTGGAAAGCAACTAAAATAATTATGGACTTTGTTCAAGGAACAAGAACTCATGGTATTTTTTATGCAGCAAAATCTGACTTAGAGCTACTTGGATTTACTAACAGTGATTGGGCAGGTGACAACACAGATCGAAATTCTACTTCAAGATTTGTGTTAATGCTTGTAGATGGAGCAATCAGGTGGTCAAGTAAGAATCAAAGTTCCATTGCACTCTCATATACAGAGGCAGCGTATAGAGGAGTTGTGAATGCAGCTACTCAATGTTTGTGGTTGCAGGGAATACTTGAAGAATGTGGGATCGAATCCGAGACTTCCACTGTCATATATTGTGAAAATAAAAGAAACATTCAAATATCTACTGATCCAGTTCAAATACAATGAACCAAACACATTGATATCCATATCCACTATATTAGGGAGCTTGTACATGATGGTACCATTGCTCTACTCTACTACACATCTTCAGAGCAAGTAGCCAACATCTTCACTAAGGTGTTTTCTGAGAATACCTTCAGTAATCTAAAATCACTGCTGGGTATTTCTGATCATGTGGTGAATAATGATTGATAACAATATTTCCAAAAATTGTGTTCATGTCCATGTTTAAGGGAGGATTTTCCCCTTGGGTTTTTGCCTCTTTCCTTGGTTGTATGGACAAGCAGTATGTAAAGGGTGACTAAGACTTGTTTCTAGGCCCTATATTTTGATATATTTTTCTGATATTTTACATAAATTCAGGCTTAAGGGGGTTTTTAGAATAATCAAACCCATATTTACCCATATTTGACATTAATTAATCAGTGTTGTCTTATTCCTAGATTCCTATATTCCTTACTATGCTAGTTGGCATCCACTTGCACCTAGAATTCAAAAAATGCTAAAATTGGCTTAAGGAGTGCTTTAGAAAAATCCTGGAAAATATTCCAAAAACTATGCAGTAATTCCAGAATAGAAAAAGTGCAGTTCTGCTTTTTTCTGAAATTTTCCTTGTTTTTCAGCAGTTTTAAGGCAAAAGGGAAAAGCTATTCTAGGAGCAATTGCCTTGTTTTTTTCCTAGCTCATCCTTATTATTTTTCTCCATCCAAAAGAATGGATATGATCTATTTCCATCACTTATAAGTTGTTACATCTCACTCATCAAATTCATGATCATCTTGACATATTAGGAAAGTGATTTATGCACCTATGAGGGATTTTGACTAGTTTACTAAGCATGTTTTTTGTCCAATTCAAATAGCATCCTTATGCTTTCGAATATCTTATGTAATTATATATTTGGACAACTTATTACTTTATGAGGTTGGTTGATGTACACTTATTCAATACAGGATTGTGTTATGCTCCATATTCAGTCTCCTTTTTGTTGAATTTTACATGCTAGACTAGTAATTTTGTGAGTGTAATTGATCTACATCTTGGGCTTCATTTCTACAAGAAGAAATCGATGTAAATCATATTAAACTTCCCAAAATATCGAATATGAGAAGTTTGTCTATCAGATCTGACATATAGAATAGGTTTCCATACAGGAGACGTTAACTTTGGATCAAGACATTGCTACTTCCAATAAACAGGAAAATATTAATACAAAGCTTGGACTTATAGCTTTGAAGTGTCATAAACCTCCAAACTCTAGCTAGAACACTGCTTCCAAGAATCATAACTCTGGGAAAGAAGGTCTCAACTGATGCGTAGCTAGGACTTAAAAAGGTTTATCAGGGATGCAGTAAGGAAAGCAATAGATCAAAACAATTATTCACATACATATTGATATGAAGTGTCTTTTGGCCTCCTTAGGTTTATTAAATAAATCTTGAGCCATATGGTGACAATCAACTCCAATGTTAGTTGTCTGTTTGGATAAATTACTATACCTTTCACATACAGAGGTGACTATGGCTCTATAAGCTATATGAGTGAAGTGGAGCCAACATTATTGTTGCTTCATCCTTTGTCCCAATGATGGGAATTTGATTGGTGCAATGTTTCCAAAAGGAACACAAAAAATACACTTTTCCTCAAACCGATCTATTTCACAATTGGTTACACCTATAGAGGTCCTCCATGGATGTATTTCACACTTACAGGAAATATTCCTAGTTGACCCCCCTAATATCCTCATAGGATAATCACCTTAAAGTGGAATTTTTCACTTGTCCTCCTTGCAACAATCAAATGGTCACGATTGGGGAATTTAATATGGATTAATACCAAAATGCACAATATAAGACACTTGTGCATATAGAGTAAATGTAGATGAGAAAGGAAAACATGTTTGTGATAGGAAAAAGAAACTGAAGAATTCATATGCAAAACAAAACTTGTCACATAGAGTTGTGATTATTTGTAGATGTTGAAGAATAGTAGCTCCAACAAAGAAAAAAAAATCTGAGGCAGTGAGTAAATCTAGACATCATTCAGTCAAATTGAGGTAGAATAATTTTTATTTTTTATTATCACTGAAAAATTATTTGTTAATTAAACCGCTCTGGAATTTTCTCCCGTGTTCCTTGTGACAATACCTGCCTTTTGCAGCTATATGCGAGTGAGACATATAAGACTTTGTTGGTTTCACTAAGGGTAATTTCTTAAGGAATGGTAGATAAAAGGAGGAGTTGGTTACAGAGCGGGGCATAAAATATCCATTTGTACTGTAATCCCAAGCCTTTTGTGGGATTGATTCATGCTAATATCTAGAAAGAGAGGCTATAGTGGGTGAGATGGATCTGGAAATGGATGGATAGCTTGATGCACTATTGTTTGTTTTAGTTGTAGAGATAGTTTTGCAAAAGAATTTAATTTCTCAAATTTAAAGTTTATCTCTGATGGGAAATAGAAATTGTTGTTGTAATGGAACAAATATTGGTGGTACAGGAAGTTAAATTGTTCAGTAGGAGACTTTTAGTCTATCCCGTTCTAGCTTGTTCCAAGTTTTTGCACATATCACCTTGTAAAAACTTAAAGTAAATTACCCGTGGTGGCTTATCCTAATACTACTACTTCCATCCTGCAAACTAATATAACTGCAAGGGCACGGAAGGCCAAAGAGAGCACCAAGATCTTAGAGCATATATTCAACATGATTGACTTCATATCTATAGTTAACAAACACCGAAAAGATTGCAAGATCTCATTATTCTAAATCTTAATCAGGCATACGTTCATACTGATCCCTCCCAAACACCCTCTTATAAAAAAATATAAAAATTTTCTGAGCTGGATGGTTGATTAGTCAAGGACTTGTCCATGCTACTACGAGATAGTCGAGTATCCAAGCGAAGAGAGTTGAACTTTAGCAGAGATCGTGTGAAAATGTCAAATGTATTATCAGCTAACACATATTCAAACCATAGAAACAGTGAGGGATGATTACATTGATGGGAAATCTATTGAATCCACTCGATCAACTGAATCCATGGGACCTAGATGCATACACCTGGCTGCTATATGTACGCTTGGCTTCAGGAAATGGAACCTTCGCCTTTGATTCTATATATAGTGGAGTAGGCCAGGGTTTGATCAAAATAGTAAAGGTTCAGAAACCCCTTTATCATTCCTCAGTTTCAAAAATACACATCAGGAACAGAGAAAGGATTTGTATCCTCAAATAGGGACAAAGAAAGTCAGGGATTACACAAATTGAAATTTTCCTTCAAAGAAAATTTTTAACAATCGACATAATTTCTCTGAAATTTTCCAAGACAAGCAAGCATTTCATGTCTAATCAAACCATATAGATTTTCTGTTCATTTTGAAAAAAATTGATGAATAAGAAACATTACACTAAATAAATCAACCACTATATTCATACAAAAATATCATTTTATTTGGCACTACATCCATCAACATAAAAAAAAAAAATCATTTTCTTTGGCACATGGTATATTAAAACTTATATAACACAACATACAAAATACTTCAGTCGATGTTGAATATCATACAAGAGATTGATATCTCGTTGAAGAACAATAAATTCATATACAATGAATAGTAGATATTTTATTATATGGATTACCTTGCATAGATACATGAAGGGATAATACCTGGGACAATCTTCCAAACCAATGTCAAACTTCTTCTCTTATAAAAAATCCTTGGCAACGTTCAGTTTCTTAAATCTAAAATTGGTCTCAGCTGGGAACAATAACCCTTGAAGACCTGCAACTCAGTGCTAAGCACACGGTCCATGGTCAAACACTCCTTAAGAAATGGTTTAACCATGATCCTTGGATTGGTAGTAATAATGCATCTCTTTCCACAAGAAATAAAATCTCTAAATGTTCTGGAATAGTAGATATTTTAGGATTTCAAGTGAAAATACCTGTCAAATGATGTTGATCTCGTTGCAGTCCTCGTAATCGATAATGTTATGAATTCTTTTGGATTTAATTGAAAACAATGGAGAAGGTGGCCTTGGTAACTCTGGCCTGGCCCTGCTTGTACACTAGTTCATGAAACTTTAACGCCTTCACCTACTGCAGATTCATGATTCCTAGCATAAAGAAAATGGAATCTGAGATGTTCAATTTTCCTAAGCCACTGAACAATAGCACGATGGATCAAAACCCTAACCTGTAAGTTAGTAGCAAGAAGGAAGAAAAATAATTCATATTTTCCATGGATCTCTGGTTCATCGTGATCCTCTTATTTCTTGGTATAGGTGGGAAAATTTGGGGAAAATTGGATGGGATGTACATTTTGAATTTTGAGATAAATGCAAGCGCTAAGAGTGATTGGTTCAAGCTCTTTTATTTTTTTTAAGATAAGAGATATAAAATATCAAAAAAATTATAAGAAAGTAACAGACAATTACATTAATTAAAAGTATAATTATTAAATATTAATATGAATTTTATTTAAATACTCAAATATAAATATAAAATAGTAGTTAACTATTTCAATGATAATTATATTTTTTTTAAATATTTAGTATAAAAAGATAATTTATACATTTAACATAAATATAATGCTATGAGATTTATTTATTTTAAAATTAATTGTTACAAATTTTTAAAACCAGATAAAATGAAAAAAAAATAGACAAGCACAAGGTTCAAAAACACAAAAGCATAGACATTAGGTTATACTAGGAAGAAACTCATAATGTGAAGGAGACTAAATCAAGAAACATATCAGCTAAAAAAAAATTCTATGGCAAGTATCTAGGGAGGAGTTGTTGCTCAAGGAATCTACCTTATGACACAAGGGTCTGGGGTCATCAACATACAAATATTTAACTTGCAGACATACATCAATCTAGAGATATTTGTGAGAGAAATAGGGAAGAAAGAACATGTGCCTTATTTATGAAGGTTGGTCCTAGCTTTAAACCTTCACTGCAAATTCTCCAGAAGCTTCAAGATGATCAACACCTACAAAAGAGATTGACAACTAACACATAGATCTTAATTGTTATATAAAGATGAATGAAATATTATAGATTGCATATAAAGAAGATGACAACAAATTTCATAAATCATAACAAATAAGAGCATCAATACACAATGTGTAAGAACATCACTCTTTATTCATAAGCAAGGATTGATACAACCTCTATCTGAGACAAGCCCTCCTCTATTGACCAAGAATTGAGTTCTCTTGCTCCAATTCTCCAATGTATTTCCTCTAGCATCACATTTCTCTTCTCCTATCCTCAACCCCCTCCTCTCTATTTATACTTGGTGATCAGGGGGAGTTGGGAACATTAGGATGGTCAGGGAGGTTGGGTACATTATGATTTTGAACCCAACTGTCCCTGACTAATCATGTTTTATTTTTTATTTTTTGTCTTAATGTAACCGTGGGTGCATATACTAGCAAATGGTGAATCGATTGCAACTCATGTGAAGGCAACCCATGAATACATATTGTGATCATCTAACAACATATTGCATAAAGTGCTACCCACAAATGAACCGCGACTTGCAATTATAAGAGTCATGGTTGTAAGAAAACTTCATTAAAAAACATGGGCAAGGCTACAAGAAGTAATGTAGATTAAGGCTGATGCTCATCTATAGATTTTGGGCAACTTCTATCCATGATGTCCTTTTGTGTACCGACATGTTGAATGTCACTACTCAGACGGAGAAGTGTCATTTCACCATATAACACATGCCCCTAATGTATTAGGTCAGAGAGAAGTGATGTCTGAAATACATTACAAAGATTTAATCTTCGAGAAACTCAGTTATCAAGGTCGCAAAGAGGTACCTGAAACAGACAGATCAAATTCATGTACAAAATAGTAATTGAGGATTCCATGTTCAATATAATGGAACACTAACTCCTTTACAATATCAGATTACATCATATAGTACAGGAAACAAGGCCACGTATGTTTTACAATGGTGGATCTAAGCCACAATAGTACAATGATGAGTCCTCAAAATCTAGAAAAAGTGTCACGAAGCACAACAACATCTTGCACAACTTAGGTTATAGAGGTTGTAACCTAAGGTCTTTGTTTAAATCCATATAAACTAGTTTGGTTCCTACCATTTGAATATGTGAGCTAAATTCGAACATGGAAGGAATCCATTAGAGTGTCATTGACTGAGTGATCCTGACAACTGATGCAAAGGAATACATTAATATGAGTAATGAATCCTAAGGTACCATCTTTGAAACTCTAGGGATTCTTCTTCAATAGGTACTAATCAAAAGGAATAGTATGAGGAGGAAGGCAATGAATCCTTCAACATATCAAAAGAGTAACAGGAAGACTGGATGAGGGAAGTAGACACAAGGAATTATTAGGCATGAAGATGATAGGAATCAAGATGACCAAACAAAGGTAAATATCCTTGAACAGTGAGCATGACACAGAGATGACCCAAGGAAGATTTATACTTTCAGATAGTACAACTAGACTTATCTGTCATGTAGGAGACATGAACAAATTACCCATGTATAAAGGACAAGTGGAGGAGTAATAACCCGAAGTGATAGTTGAACTGGAAGTGAAAAACTTAGACATGACTATCGGGAGGTTTAAAGAGTGCTTTGTTCAAGGATGACATGTTGTCAATATTTATAACCCAAAGAGTGAAATTATTCCTTTCCTTTCTTGATTAGTTTTAACAAGTCCAAGAAATTCAACTCAAGTCCTTCTTCAATTTTTGCAAGCTTGAAGAAAAGAGAGAATAATGCTTGATAGGTCACTGATCCGTGGATTTTATGAGCCCAAATTAGTAAATGCTCGTTGGTATTTTGATTGTTTTGAGAGACTGAAAACTCCAAAGAAGGCTCTAGGGGGGCGCTTTTTCCTAAATTTAGTCTCCCGAGTCTAAAAAAAGTATAAAACAATCCACATGAGAACTCACTTATCTTCTGAAGAACTAAGGTATAAATTTTTCATACTTAATCGGGAAGGTCAGAAAAAGATTTAAATTGTCACCTAGCCGATGCACCTTCAAAAGCAGCATATAGACTTAGTTTAACGAGTTTGAAGGAAGGAAAGATCACTCATAAAGTCCCATTTATTTACTAGAATGGGAATAACAACAGTAAACTCGATGCTTTGTTCTTAGAGTTTAGCGAGCATGACAAATACATAAAGTACACTCAGAATATTTTCCATGTTTAGGTCCAGAGCATGAAAAAGAGAAAACTAAGCTTGAACAAGTTCATTTTCTATAAGTTTAGTCCTCCAAGTCTGGAAAAGAGATAGCCCTATTCCTGAAGATACTCTTATATATTCCGAAGAAAATAGAGTATTCATTTTTTGTAAGTAATCCACATGGTCCAAAAAAGCGATAACCTACCACTGATGTGGATGATCATTCAATTACTTTAACGAGTCTGAAAGAACAAGTGACTCAGAAATCTAGTCAATTTTAAGGAGTCAGACCAGGGCTTAAAGATAACTCCATAAGGACAGGAGCCTTATTTTCAAGGGTAGCTTGATAAAAGATGCAAAATGAGGTTCATTTTGAAATAAAAATGACTACAAAGGCTCCTGCAACATAACACAATTGCGGCATGGGTACTGGAAAAGAAAATAACATGTTATGACTAGGGTTACCCATGTAAAGGAGGCCTTAACCACAGAAGAACAATGATATTTGCAAGGTAGAGAGTGGTCATACATCATAGTCTATGGATGAAAAGGGATCCTAAGGTTCAATGGATAATGTGGTATAAGTGAAAAAGTATGTTGTAGTGACTAGATCCTACCTTAAATGCAAAGTAAATCGTATTTTGGATCATCCAGGACTTGTAACAATTAGGTAAATACATAGGGTATTAGTTCGATAACATAAAAAATGACTTTAACTATTCAAAAGTGGGTAAAAATTAAAAAAAATTACTATAAATAGTTAAAAGTAAAAATAAAACATAGCATTTTGAGTCTTTTTACCAAATTAGACCATTTGACCTCTATACTTTGATTGATCGTTGTAGGAAATCCAGTGGACGGTTTTCAAATCTGTGAAGTGCGGGTATTTCATATCTCCCTCCCCTTCAATTTCATATCTTTAATTTTCAAATTCCATGGTTAATTTATGGGTTTTGGCCCAACTCAAAGGAACCATGTTGTAACTGCGGGTAGCCTTTATTGGAATCGTGAATACGCATTGTAACCGTGGGTTGATGTTAGTTTTTTAACGTTAAGCTAGCATTATTAGGATCTTTAACTGATAGAATAACAAGAACAACAATCAAACACAAGAGACAATGAACACAGTTTTTTTCCTCGGGGAAACCATAAATGGAGAAAACCCTACAACTTCCTCAGAGATAGAATTAGCACCAAAATAGAAAAGCCCAAAACAGTAAGTGATCTTCGACAACAATATCATTCTTCTTATCTAGCCCCAGTGTCTTCTCCTTCCTCAACTATGCACTACACTTGAGTGTGTATGATTTGTGTGATAAATAGAGACTCCAGTTCTCTATTTATACTAATCTCGGCATGACTAAAACCCTACTAGGGCCGACCTCTACTAGGAGAGTCTAATAACCCTAGTTCCCCGGAACTGTGGTGACTTTAACCCTTAGACAATTGAAGGGTTACCCACTATGACTTGACAGGACTTGTTTACATTATAGATCCTCTCGATCAGAACATTGGGGCATGACAACATGACTCAATTACATAATAGATACATCCTGGAATAAACATCGGGTTATAAGACATAAGATACATAGATGAATACATTTTGAAGTTACAAATACATCAACACTCCCTCTTAACTAGAAGCTATTCTTTCGACACAATTTTCAGCACTGGTCTTCTTCTCTGCATCAACTGGATCATCTCGTCATCTTCAAGTCTTCTTCGTCTTCGATTCTTCAAGTCATCTTCTTCTTCAAGTCTTCTTCGTCTTCGAGTCTTCAAATCATCTTCTTCTTCTTTATCATGGGATCTGCATCATCATGACTACTGGCTCATCGCTGCTAGATCATCACTCGATCTGGATCATCATCAAGTCTGGATCATCTCATCGGGATCACTTGATCTAGATCATCGAGTCTGGATCATCATCACAACTGGATCGTCACTTGATCTAGATCGTCATCAAGTCTGGATCATCTCATCTAGATCATCATCAAGTCTGGATCATCACCATATGCTATCTCATAATGGTGCTATCTCAATTCTTCTTGTCATGGGAAGTTCTACAGAGTCAATCCTGTAGGCCTACCCTTCATGTAGGTCTTCATCAACGCTTATATCTGACACTTAAGTCAGAATTTCCCACCCAGCTCTTACATCTGACCTCATCTTGTCAGAAAGGCACTCCCAGCACTCACATCTAACCTCATCTTATCAGAAAGGCCCATAACTCACATCTGACCTCATCTTGTCAGAAAGGCTCAGCACTTATATCCGACCATGTGCAAGCACACCGCATCAGAAAGGCTCTGCACTTACATCCGACCTCATCCTGTCAGAAAGGCACAGCACTTACAGTTGACCATTCTCAAAAGCACCGCATCGACAAGGCTCGGCACTTACAAACCGATCATGCATGAAGCACCGCATCAAAAAGGGCTCGGCACTTACAAACCAACCATGCACAAAGCACCACATCGGAAAGGGATCTGCACTTACAAACCGACCATGCACAAAGCACCACATCAGAAAGGGCATGCACTCACATCTGATCATGGAGGAACTAATCCTACCATCGCATCATAATGGCCCCCAGTCCCAGACTAAGCTACTTGGTAACTGACCAGGTGCCTCCATTCCTAGAATGGCAGTTGCCCTTACATCTGACCTACTTGTCAGAATCGCCAACACTCACATATGACATGGGAGGAACTTAATCCTTTAACCATGATAGAATGGTTTAGCCCTTACATCTGATCAAGTGGGAACACATCCCTCTATCAAATTAGAATGGCTTCTCAGTCCTAGACTGATTTTTCCTGGTAACTGAACAGGTGCCTCCATTCCCAGAATGGCAGTTACCCTTACATCTATCCTACTCAATAGAATCGCCAACACTCATATCTGATATGGAAGGAACCAATCCTCTCACCATGACAGAATGGCTCAGCCCTTACATTTGACCATGGAAGCACCCAATCCTCTCACCATGTCAGAATGGCTATGGTTCTCATCACTTTCTCTTGGAGGAAACCTCAATATAGAGAACACCAAGCTTCTCCCTAAAGTACTCGAACTTTATCCTAGCTAATGGCTTCATCAATACATCAGCTATCTATTCGTCCGTTGCAACATACTGGAGCTTCACTGCTCCCCTCTGCACCATATCCCTGATATAGTGATACTTGATCTCGATATCCTTCGACTTTTCATGGAACACTAGATTATCTGACAACTTCATGCAACTTTGGTTGTCACAGTGTATACAAGTAGCATCCAAATGGAGATCAAATATATCAGACAGTAGCTTTCGTAGCCATACTACCTCACAACTAGCTGAACAAGCTGTGACATACTCTACTTCAGTTGTACTCAGTACCACATAAGATTTCTTCCTGCTAAACCAAGAAATCACACCTGATCCCATACTGAAGCAACATCCTGAAGTGTTCTTCCTATCGATGGCACTACCTGCCCAATCTGAATCGACATAACCCTCCAAGTTAATATTCCGATTCGACTCATACTTGAGCCCATAATCAACTGTACCCCTCAGGTACCTCAGAATATGCTTTGCAACAATCAAGTGAACATTTCTTGGATCTGTCAAGAACTAGCTCAAAGTGTTCATAGCAAATCAAATTTCTAGTCTCGTGTTCGCCAAGTACATCAAGGACCCAATCATCTAATGATGCATCGTGGCATAAACCGACTCTGATGAAGCATCACTCAATAGCTTCAGGTTCGATGCCATAGGTGTGTCCATATCCTTGCAGTCCATCATCCCAAACCTCTTCAGGATCTCTACTGCATACTTCCCTTGTCCAAGGAATATTCCATCCATACTCTACCACACCTCCATACCTAAGAAATAATGCATCATACCCAAGTCCTTCATTTTGAACTCGACAGCAAGCTTTCTCTTCGTATCAGCAATCAACCCATCCATACCTGTTACAAATGGATCATCTACATACAGTAGAAGCATCACTGGGTTGCCATCTTCAATCTTGTAGTACAGGTTGGAATCTGCTTTACTCTTGGTAAAGCCCAAACTAGATAGAAAGCTCTCAATTCTTTCGTACCAAGTCCTGGGTGCCTATTTCAAACTATACATGGCTTTCTTCAATCTACATACATGAGACTCCCTGTCATGTGTTTCGAAACTGAGTGGCTGCTCCGCATACACTTCCTCTTCTACTACACCATTCAAGAGAGCAGTCTTGACATCCATCTAGTGTATCTTCCATTTCATCACTGCAGCCAGAGCTAGTACTGATCTGATGGAAGTGTATCTGGCTACAGGTGCAAAGGTTTCTTCATAATCTATTCCTTCTTTCTGAGAGAAACCCTGAGCCACAAATCTTGCTTTATATTTTTCAATGCTACCATCTGCAGCATGCTTGATCTTGTAGATCCATTTGGAAGTTACAACTGACTTCCCTTCTGGTCTTGGGACAACATCCCAATCATCGTTCTTCATGATCGATTAATATTCTTCGATCATAGAATCCTTCCATTCTTTCCCTTCTGTTGCTTCTTCATAACTGGAAATTTCTTTGTCAATGAAATCACATAGTAAAGATACATACCCGGAGCAGGATCTGGTCCTCTTTCTTTCTTTGTGATTCTCTTCTGGAACCCCATATATTTCTGCAACTTGGATAAGTTCTCGTACCCAAGCAGGTTTCCTCTTATGAGGATTCTTCTTCAGAGGTGGATCTACAAGTCTTTGTGGTTCTTCAAATTCTCGATCTTCTTCTTGAATTTCTTCGTTCATGGTTGTGTCATGAAATCTGGGTGCTTCTGCTTCTTCAGGTTCTTTAGCAAGTCTCTTTCTGAATTTGTTGTAAGTTGTGTCTTCATCAAATGTCACATCCCTGCTGATGTCAATCTTCTTGTATCATGGGAAATAGATTTTGTAAGCCTTCGAGCTTTCAGAGTATCCCACAAATATACCCTTCTTTCCTAAAGGATCTAATTTTGTTCTCTTCTCTTTTGGAATGTGTATGTACACAGGACAGCCGAATATTCTAAGATGGCTGAATTCTGGTTTCTTGCCAGAGAAGACTTCTTCAGGAGTCTTGTTCTCGAGTACTCTATGTGGATTACGGTTCTGTACATACACCGTTGTTCTGGAAGCTTCTGCCCAAAGATGCATAGGAAGATCTTGATCATGAGGCATAGCTCTTGCAGCTTCCATGATAGTTATGTTCTTTCATTCAGTAATCCCATTCTATTGAGGATTATAAGGAGTGGAAAACTCCATCTTAGTCCCTGATTCTTTACATAGCTATTTGAATTCATTTGAAGTGAATTCTCCGCCATTATCTGATCGAAAAGTCTTGATATTATTTTCAGTTTGGTTCTCGATCAAGGCTTTGAATTCCTTGAATTTTCTAAATACTTCATCTTTGCTCTTCATGAAGTAAACCCATCTCTTCCTAGAAAATTCATCAATAAAAGAAACATAATATGCATACCCGCTTAGTGAGCTTGATGACATAGGACCGCATACATCAGAGTGGATGATTTCCAATATTCCTTTTTCTTTTCTTTCACTACTTGGAAATTTCTTCTTTGTGTTCTTTCCCTTCGCACATCTTTTTCAGACCCCATCATGTTTTGCTTGCATTTCTGGAAGACCTTCAATAGTTTTTCTTACAAGAGGTAGTGCTCTGTAATGCACATGTGCAAGCCTTCTATGCCAAAGTTCACTTGGCTCCACTATGTCATGGACCAAAGCTTGTTCTGGATGGCCCTTCAATTTGTATAAACCTCCTTCTTGTTCACCAATCACTATTGCATCATCAATAATCTTTCCTTTTGGCCACATGATGACTTGACCATCTATGAATTAACCCTCATTCCTTTTGCATCCAATGCTGATATGGAGAGAAGGTTCTTCTTGAGTCCTGGCACAAACAACACTTCCTTCATTTTTATAGACTTTCCAGAGTCTAGCTTATAGGAATATTCCCCACTACCTTTTATTGGATATTGGTAGTCATCTCCTAGCTTCACCTTTGAGGTGATTCATGTTCTGAGAGTTTCACAAAGGATTCCTTGAATTCAGTCATATGTTTGGAAGCCTCACTGTCTATAAACCAATCATCACTTCCATGACTAATGTTACCTGTGAGAGCGGAGATCAAAACATATTCATCCTTGCTTGAAGAATCTTCACTTTCATATCTGGTTCTCTTTGATGAAGGTTCATCATCCTCTGCAGCATGAGCATGATGTCTTTTCTTATGTCCCTTCTTCTTGTGAGAGATACTTTTGTTCTTAGGACAATCTCTAGCAAAGTGTCCTTTTTCATCACATGTATAGCAAATGTACTTAGACCTATCTCTAGGATTTCTAGAGTTATTTCTAAGATGAGAGTACTTACTTCTGTGATGCCTGGATCTGGACCTCTTGGATTGTATTGTGAGAGCTTGATCTTCACTTCCCATCTTCTCTTCTCGAGCTTCTTCTTGAGAACATTCTTCCCACAGTATGCTGAACTTGAATAACTTCTTTCTAGCACAGATCCCTTGAATGAAAGAGTCCCATGTATTGGGGAGACCATTCAAGGTGGTCATCACAATTTCTGCATTCTCCACTTCTTCATCTACTGCTTCCAATTGTTCCTTGATTTGAGAAACCCTTGTGAAGTAATACTAGATGGTCTCTACATTCTGGATCTTCACATTCTTCAGTTGATTCCTCAGATTCATCTTCCGGTTTATGTTCTTCCCTTCAAACAATTTGGTTAGGGCATCAAACATAGCTTTAGGTGTCTTGAGGGAGGACACCTGTGGGATAAGGTGATCCTTGATAGAATCAGCAATGATCCTCTTTTCCATAATCATCTTCTTCTTATGTAAGGCCTTAGCTTCATCTCCCTCTGGAACCAGAACCTCCTCATGGATGTAGGAGTCTAACTCATTTTCTTCCAGGACCAGGGAGATCCTATACTTCCAGGATCGGAAGTTATCAACTCCCTCAATATTTTCATCAAGCTTGGTATGATGAGACATCTTAAACTGAGAACCTCAAATGGAAATACAAAAGATTTAGATCTTACTAGTTCAAGATGTCGGATCTGGATTTGGAGCTGAAATCCTGCAATACTGGATTAGGAACAAATTAGGGTTTTTCTTTTCCAGAGTTCTGTCCACCCAAATGCCTTGAAATTTATCCCTAACTTCAATTTTGGGGAGGAGATCAATCCAGAACTGGGCTCACTGAAAAATTCCTCTTCTGTGAAAATCCCTAATTTCCGGCAGTAGTGTCGGGTCCAAAACTAAAAAAACCTCAGAATTGGATTCTGTTTCGACAGAAAGATGCGCCCTAAGGAGGAGAGTTATTCCACCTTACTTTTTCTGAAAATATATGGAGGAATATCCACAAACTAGGATTCCCTAGTTCCCACAGCTGCACAGTGTCTTCTTCTCAGGTTAGCTCTGATACCATGTTAGTTTTTCAACATTAAGCTAGCATTATTAGGATCTTTAACTGAGAGAATAACAAGCACAGCAATCAAACACAAGAGACAATGAACACAATGTTTTTCCTCGGGGAAACCATAAATGGAGAAAACCCCACAAATTCCTTAGAGATAGAATCAGCACCAAAATAGAAAAGCCCAAAATAGTAAGTGATCTCCGACTGTAGTATCCTTCTTTTTATCTAGCCCCAGTGTCTTCTCCTTCCTCAATTATGCGCTACACTTGAGTGTGTATGAGTTGTGTGATCAATAGAGACTCCAGTTCTCTATTTATACTAATCCCGACATGACTAAAACCCTACTAGGGCCGACCTCTACTAGGAGAGTCTAATAACCCTAGTGCCCCAGAACTGTGGGCACTTTAACCCTTAGACAATCAGAGGGTTACCCACTATGACTTGACAGGACTTGTTTACATTATAGATCATCCCGATCAGAACATCGAGGCATGACAACATGACTCAATTACATAATAGATACATCTTGGAATAAACATCGGGTTACAAGACATAAGATACATAGATGAATACATTCTAAAGTTACAAATACATCAACAGTTGATAGTACTGCAACCCGTGAATGGATCACATTGTGCACATTACACAGTCGTGGTTACTATGCAAACAAGGTTTTTAAAAAAAATCTAATGGTGAAATTGTTTCTTGGGCAGGAAAGCATGGTTTTGGAATGGCAAGAAAGAGAGCACGAGGATATGGATTTCCTTACAATGGTTGATCCCATGACATTGAATGCCTTGCAAAAATGTGGCTTACTAAAATTTTACCGCACATCGAACATGTGTGCACATGTCTGTTTGCTTGAGATATTAGTGAGCTTGTGGGACCATGAGCTTCAGATGTTTGACCTCCAAGGGGAAACCTTGGAATTAACTGTAGAAGACATATACTTTATTGCGGGTTTATCTCACATGGGAACACCTGTGAACATGGAGGGCACTGGTCAAGGAGGTGACCCTCTCAGTGGCCAAGACTATATCAACACGTATTTCCTACCCGGGACTCATAAATCGGGGACTCAAATCCCGATTGGACATATCACTAGATTCCCACTAAAATTCCTAGTGATCATCGTAGTCAGAGTAGTGGGATCTTCCACTTTACACTTAGCTGCATGGACTCAAATGCGCATAGAGGTAGAGTGTCTACGGGAGTATTGTATTATTGGTGTTCGGTACTAGTCCCGATCGTGAAAATATAGATCTCTTATTGCAAGAGAGGTAGGAAGAATAATTTTAGCTACATGAGTATATTGGTCTCATTCTTCTTCCAGATAGTTCCTTCTCTCGGTCCTGCAGTTACACTACCACCATGCCCACCCCGTGAGCCTAGACTCACGTGATGGGGTGACATCTTTCTCTGACAGGGTAATGGAGGTGGAGTCAAGAGTGGGTACGATGATGACTTCTAATCTTGGTGGAGTATATAGGTACCTGCACTAGAGCAATTCCCTAATGTGGGTTTGGATTTCAGAGGTGGTCCAGAGCTCATCCTCCCTCCTGAAGGAGCATGGGGAGACATGGGTATGACTTTTTATCTTTTTAAATATTTGATTTTTATGATATTTTCTTCATAAATTTTTATATATAAATATGTAGTTGAGTTTGACATGTTTTTAATGGTATGCAGATATAGAGCCAGTCCGACCTGACAAACACCCCAGGACCTTCCTTTGGCTGATGGGGATTGTAGGTGATGAATCTATGCTTCATGTGGTAGAGGGGAATTTGTCCAAGCTTACCCATGATGTCCCCACCTTGAGGATGGAGAGGATCCCAATAGAGATGAAATAGCATGTTGTTGGGGTTCCTCCATCCTGATTACGCCTTCTCCGAAGGGTAACTTGGGAAGTCGTATGTTATCGGGAGGTTGTAGAGGAAGTCACAGCCAAGGAGGTTGAGGAGCACCCCTATATCTAGACATATGATGGATTTCGATCCTATTTTTTTATTTTGGATCTATTTATGACAGGATATTTGGACCAAACTCGATGTATTATGAACATATTTTACATATATATATATAGATATAGATATAGATATAGATATATATATATATATATATATATATATATATATACCTGGTTATCTATGTGTTCCAAATGTGTGTATGTAATTTAATTTTGCAGTGTATGTGACAAATTCCAGTCTAGTATATAGTTTGTGAATGCATCACTGATTATATTTTGATTTATTGAAATGTATGATATTTATTGTGATCAAAACTTCTTTCAAGCAACCTAAATCTTTAAAAACTGACGTAATAAAATAGGGTGTCTCACCTAGTAAATTCCATTAAGATGAGAGACAACTAAATGGGAGTCAATCATGAATTCTAGGCGGGTAATACCACGCAAAATATCATCCCATAGAAGCTCAATGACTGCACTATACTTAGCTACATTATTATTTGCAGGACCTATGCATGCGCCACCTAAGGCAACCAGTTGTCCTATGGGTGCATAAATGACCCAGGTATCTGAAGCCAGATTACAGGGGTGATGGCTGGCGCCATCAAAAAATCCTACAAACCATTTGTACATCATCTAAAACAAAATCAGACTACATAAGAAACACTAACCAGTAATCACTATTGTACAAAAATATACAAGAAAAAGTACCGTGCCTAAGCATAATACTTTTCCAGGTAGAGCCCGTTTTGAGGCTTCGACAACTTATTGCCATCGTAATAAATCAATTCATACGATCCCTTATTTAAAACTTTAGACATGGCATATGGGCCCAACCACATTTATTTAAATTTACCTACCCCCAGGGGTTCCTTGTCTTGATCCCAGAGCAAGACAATTTCTCCTTCCGAGAAAACCCTAGGTTTTACGGCTTTATCATACAGTTCTTGACCTAGTTCTTATGTTCCTCATTTGTTGTGAGCGCATCTCTGCGTTGCTCATCTAAGTGCTCTAAATGCATAAAATGTTCTTCAAGATCCATAGTGTTGGGGAGAACATGAATGGAAATATTCAACAAAGGTATTTCACACTCAATCGGAGTAACTGCATCCCCCCCATGAACTAGATGGAAATGCGAGAAGCCTGTGGAAGTCTTGGCATTGGTCTAGTACACCTAAAGTGAAGGATACAACATGATATGCCAATTTGACATACTCGTGTTTATTGTGCACTTAAGAATGGTTTTCAAGGTCTTATTGACTGCCTCTATTTGTACATTCTCCTGAGGGTAAAAGGAATATGAATGATCATGCCTAAACCCTACCATTGTGTTCAATTCAGTCATCATGTTGTTTTGGAAGTGACTACCATGGTCAGTTACAATATGCTTCAAGATTCCAAATGTAGCAATAATTTGGTTGAAGACAAAATATGCTTTTGTCTCACCATCGGCCTTAAAGGTAGGCATTGCATCTTCCCACTTTGTAAAGTAGCCTACATCGACAATGATATATTTGTGCCCCCAGCAGACACTGGGTTACACATCATGAAATCAACTCCCACTTTGTGAAGGGCCCTACCGTGATGATGGGAAAGAGTGGAGCAGTGTGTGACCACATTTTTCTAGTGCAAAGATGACATGAATGATAACGTTTCATGGCTTCCACACGATATTTAAAGATGGTGGGCCATAAATAAACGACATGTAGAATATTCTAGGTCATTGCTAACCAAGATAAATGACCCCCACATGCTCCACTATGGGAATCATTCAAGACATGTTCGGCCTCTTCATGGGTGAGGCACCGACGAAAAATGGAGTATATTCGTCTCTTATATAGCGTATCACCGATGATGAGGTATTTCTTCGCATTCACTCTTAGTTTGCATTGATATTCCCTTAAGAAGGTCGCAGGACACTTCAAAGTCTAGAGATACATGAGGATATCTCTATGCCAGGGATCATAAGTTGAGATTAAGAAGATGTACTCATCTGGGAATGACTCATCTTCTACCACTAAAGTTTCTTCTGTCGGGAATTTTGAGATCAATTCCGCGATCAATAAGGAGTTTTTTAGACTTGGTGGACTAGAAATCCAGTTCAAACTCTTGGAGAATGACGATCCATTCGTTAAATTTTCCCCCAATTATTCATCGCGATAAAACATACTCGAAAGGATTTACATCAGCAACTACAGTGGCTGTCCTCGGC
Source organism: Pseudotsuga menziesii (assembly GCA_001517045.1). Lineage (NCBI taxonomy): Eukaryota > Viridiplantae > Streptophyta > Pinopsida > Pinales > Pinaceae > Pseudotsuga > Pseudotsuga menziesii. The sequence goes on along the minus strand of LPNX010321381.1, from coordinate 379,016 downwards.
AAGATATAGAGTCTCAATATCTGAAAAGCATAAACTTCCACCAAATCCAACTTCTCGACATGAGAATACCTTAGTTCAGGACCTGCTAACACATGACTAAGATAGTATACAACGTGTTCTTGAACCAAAACTATTCCTATTGTGGAATCAGATGCGGCCAAATATAGTATAAAATCTCTTATATAGTCTAGTGGACACGAGAGAGGAGCTGACAAAAGTGCCTTCTTTAATTTCTCGAACGACCATTATGCTTTATGTCGTGGAAGGAAAATTTCATTGCCTGCTGAAAGGTGGCTTCAGTATTTTTTAAATAGAAGGGAATATTCTTATACGCGAAATTACCCCAAGGAAAAATGAATTTCATTTTGTGTTGGTCTTCTAGTTTGATTTGAATTTGATTATACCTCGAAAAACCATCCATAAAGGAAAACACTTCACTACCCGCACAAGCATCAATTATCTGGTTAATAAATGGAGTGGAGTATTTTTCCTTGGGAGAAGTCTTGTTAAGATCTTGAAAATCAGTACAAACACATATTTTCCCTTACTTCGTGTCTACCGGAATGGGGTTTGACACCCATTCCGTTAGAGATATCGAGTAGATGAATCCAACTTTCAGTAGCTTTTCCACCTCAGTCTTGACGGTTGCCACTTTCTGCGGGTTAACAGGTCTGACCTTCTGCCGAACAGGTTTTGCATTAGGGTACGTTTGGATCTCATGCTCTACTATCAAGGGATCAATGTCTAGCATCTCCTCATATCACTTGGCAAAGCCGTTGAAAAATTCCTTAAACATGGAAGTATAATTCACAACCTATTCCAAAGAACAGTTTGCACCAATGTGTACATTTTCCATGACATCAGTTTTTGTAGAGATGTTGATCGGGATAATGGTAGATATGTTTTCCATATTCCCCTCGGCAAATATCCACTCCTTAGGTAAATAATTGATGGTCAAATCTACACCTTTCGCTAGTCTCACGTGGAACTCCAAGTTTTCTATCTTGCTTAGTTTTGGAAGGAAGAAAGACTTATGATGGAGGTCCACACATGGCTTCCAGAATGCCTTCATTAGAAGGAAAAACCATATATGTGACAGTCGTAGGAATATGTCGAGTTCTCTGCCCAAGCTGGAAAATAAGCTTCATCAGACTCTTCTCAAGACTGTAGGAGTCATGATGGAATCAACAACAACATCAGATATAGCTTGGTAAGCTACTTCTGTTGTTGATAGGGGAACTTGGGGCTATTCACGTGAAGGCAGGACCCAGGGGTCAGTTCTATCTAAAACCATAGAGATAGACTTCCCAACACTTGTTGAACCTAGATAATTTATAGGAGCTAGTTTATCGAATGTGCCCATCAACGATGTATACATTCCAACTCCAAAGTTTCCATTGGCTAGTTTAGACTGATCAATCAAAGGTGTTGTAGATTCAGTGGCCTCCAAATTCCCCTTTCGAGTAAAACTCAGTTGGTCAATTGTAACCAACTTCCCTTCATGTGGAAACACTAAGACTCGAAAGATGTACGAAGGAATAGCACACATGGCATAATTCCATGTTAGATTTTTATCATTTAATCAATATGATCTAGGATCTTATCTCAGAGAATAACATACACAGAAATAATCATAAGATGCAAGAGACACCAAGATTTTTCCCCAGGGAAACCATAAAGGATAAAACCCCGCAACTTCCTCGAAGATAGAATGAGCACCAATAGAAAAATTTAAACCCAAAAGTACAAATATGATCTCCGATGTATGTTCTCTCTCTCACTTGTATGCACTACTCCTCTCTCACTCATGCTCTATTGATGAGTGAGTGTGTGTGTGTCAAATAGAGAGTCTCACTCTCTATTTACACTTGATTTCCACTTGGTATTTTTCCTACAGGGCCAACTTCTCTAGGAGAATCTAATAACCCTAATATAACTCAACTTTGGGGTCTAATTCTCTGACTTACAATGGAGGGTTAACCTCAATGACTTTACATGACTTAATTACATTAATGAGTCTCTCGATCGGAGGAACAAACATCTCCGTTGAGGTACAATGAAATACAATATGAAATATACAAGTGAATACATTTCGAAATTACAAATACATCAACACTCTCTCGTAACTAGGAAGGTATTCTATTGACACAGTTCATCATCACAAGTCTTTGTCACTCAATCATCATCAAAGCTGGATCATGATAAAAGTTTGATCATCATCATCATTGTTGCTGCTATCTCGATAAAATGGTGTTATCTCTCAAATCTACTCGTCATAGGAAGTTCTACAAAGCCAACCCTTTTTCATGTTGGATGTAGGCCTAGCCTCCATGTAGGTCTTCATCATCTCTACGAGCAAGCCATCAAGTAGGTCCATCCTAGGAGTTATTATATGCCTCTTGAAAAACCTGCAAGATCTCCTAGGACTGATTACATGCCAATGAAAAACCTGAAGGAGCATCCCAGGACTGATTACATGCCTTGCAACGCCTATGTACCCTAATGTTACCTCATCATCTTTAGATCATCTCATCGTCACACGGAGCACAGCCCATATACACATAACACATCACTTACAACAATGAGCATGGGAGTACCTAGCATGCCACCATGTCGGAAAGGCTTGGTATTTACATCAACGACCATGAGAGGACCAACCTACCACCATGTCGAAAAAGATCCAGCACTTACATCAACCACCATGGGAGGACCAGCCTTCCACCATGTCTAAAAGGATCTAGCACTTACATCAATGACCATGGGAGGACCAGCCTTCCACCATGTCAGAAAGGCTCTAGTACTTACATCAATGACCATGGGAGGCCCAATCTGCCACCATGTCGAAAAGGCTCCAAAACTTACATCAACGACCATAGGAGGAACAACCTGCCACCATGTTGAAAAGGCTCCATCACTTACATCAACGACCATGGGAGGACCCGCCTGCCACCATGCCGGAAAGGCTCATGTGTATCTGCGTCTTCTGGACTCATCACTTCCCCTTGCAAGGAACCTCGACCGAAAAAATGCCAAGCTTCTCTATGAAGTACTCAAACTTCACTCTGGCTAACAGCTTGGCCAATACATCAGCTATCTGCTCATTTGTCGCAACATACTATAGCTTCACTACTCGTCTCTGTACCATATCCTTGATATAGTGATACTTGATCTCTATATGCTTCAACTTGTCATGGAACACCAAGTTCTTAGACAACTTCACACAACTCTGGTTGTCACAATATATACAAGTAGCATCCAGCTGGAGATCAAACAAATCAGACAGTGTCTTCCTCAGCTATACTTCCTCACAACTAGCCGAACAAGCTGCAACATACTCTTCTTTGGTTGTACTCAGTGCCATGCAGGACTGCTTCCTGCTAAACCAAGATATCACACCTAATCCCATACTGACGCAGCACCCTGAAGTGCTCTTCATATTAATGGTACTCCCTACCCAATCTAAATTCACATAACCTTCTAGGTTAATCTTCTTATTTGCATCATACTTGATCCCATAATCAATTGTACCCTTTAGGTACCTCAGAATATGCTTTGCAGCAATCAGGTGAACATATCTCAAATCCATCAAGAACTAGCTCAATGTGTTCATAGCAAAGAAAATATATGGTCTCGTATTCGGCAGGTACATCAAGGATCCAATCATCTGACAATACATCATGGCATCAACCGACTCTGATGAAGCATCACTCAATAGCCTCAATTTTGATGTCATAGGTGTGGCCATGGCCTTGCATTCCATCATCTCGAACCTCTTCAGGATATCCACTGCATACTTCCCTTGTCCAAGGGATATTCTATTTGCACTCTGCCACACCTCCATGCCTATAAATTAGTGCATCATACCCAAGTCCTTCATATCAAACTCGACAACAAGCTTCCTCTTCGTGTTAGCAATCAACCCATCCTCACCTATCACAAAACGGTCACCTACATATAGTAGGAGTATCACAAGGTTCTCTTCCTGAACATTGTAGTAAAGGTTGGAATCCTCTTTACTCTTGGTAATGCCTAAACTAGTCAGGAAGTTGTCAATATTGTCGTACGACGTCCTGGGTACCTGTTTCAAACCGTACAAGTCCTTCAATTTGCACACATGAGTCTCCCTATCATGTGTCTCAAATCTGAGTGGTTGCTCCACATACACTTCCTCTTCCACTACATTCAAGAACGCAGTCTTGACATCCATCTGGTGTAGCTTCCATTTCATCACTGTAGCAAGAGCAAGTACTGATATGATGGAAGTGTATATGGCTACATATGCAAACGTTTCTTCATAATCTAACCCTTCCTTCTAGGAGAAGCCATGTGCCACAAATCTCACTTTATATTTCTCTATGCTCCCATCTGCAGCATGCTTGATCTTGTAGATCCACTTGGAAGTCACAATAGACTTCCCTTCTGGTCTCGTGACCACATCCCAGACATCAATCTTCATGATCGACTAGTACTCCTCGATCATTGCATCCTTCCATTCTTTCTTTTCTGCCACTTCTTCATATTTGGAAGGTTCTTTATCAATGATGTCACACAGTAGGGCTACATAGTTGGAGTATGGCCTAGATCTCTTCCTTTCTCTATGTATTCCTTCTAGAGTGCCATATCTTTCTACACCTAGGATAGCCTCTCATACCCATGTTGGTTTCCTCTAGTAAGGATTCTTCTCATGGGGTGGATTCATAGATTTCTGAGGTTCTTCCATTTCTCGATCTTCTTCTGGAGTTGCTTTATTCATTGGTGTATCACGGATTTTGGGTACTTATGTTTCTACAATGTCTTCAACATGTATCTTTCTGGATTTGTTGTAAGTTGTCTTCATCAAATGGCATGTCCCTACTCATGTCGATGTTCTTGAATCCTGTGAAATGTATTCTGTAATCCTTCGATCTTTCACTATATCCCACATATATACCCTTATTTCCTCAAGGATCTAACTTCGCCCTCTTTTCTTTAGGAATGTTATGTACACCGAGAAGCCAAATAATATAAGATGGCTTACTTCTGGTTTCTTTGCAGAGAAGTCTTCTTCTGGTGTCTTGTTCTCAAGTACTCTATGCGGAGTACGATTCTGTACATACATAGCTGTCTTAGCAGCTTCTACCCATAGATGCATAGGAAGATCTTGATCATGAAGCATTGCCCTTGCTACTTCCATAATTGTTCTATTCTTCCTTTCTGCTACTCCATTATGTTGTGTATTATATGGAGTGGTCAACTCCCTCTTAATCCTTGACTCTCTACATAATTCCTTGAATTCTTCTAAAGTGAATTCTCCGCCATTGTCTGAACGAAAGGTCTTGATTTTCTTCTCTGTTTGGTTCTCGATCAAGGCTTTGAATTCCTTGAATTTACTAAATACTTCATCCTTGCTCTTCAAAAAATATATCCATGTATTCCTAGAAAAAGCATCAATGAAAGAAACATAATATACATACCCACTCAATGAACTAGATGACATCAGACCACATACGTTGGAGTGTATTATTTCCAAGATTCCTTTTACCTTGCTCTCGTTACTTGGAAATTTCTTATTTGTGTTCTTTCCCTTCGCAAATTATTTGCAAACGCCTTCATGCTTTTCCTGGATTTCTGGAAGACCTTCAACAACTTTGCTTGCAAGTGGTAGTGCCCTATAGTGCACATGTGCAAGCCTTCTATGCCAAAGTTCACTTGGATCTACTGAGTCATGGACCAAAGCTTGTTATGGTTGTCCCTTTAATTTTTATAAGCCTCCCTCTTGCTCTCTAATCACTACTAAATCATCTATGGTCTTTCCTTGTGGCCACATAACAACTTGGCCATATACAAATGCAACCCTCATACCTTTTGCATCCAATGCAAATATGGAGAGAAGATTCTTCTTTAGCCCTGGTGCAAACAAGACATCTTTCATCTTCATATACTTTCCAAAGTCTAACTTATAGGAAGCTTCACCACTTCCTTTTATAGGATACTAGTAGTCATCCCCAAGTTTCACTTTGTGGGGTGACTTGTGTTCGGATAGATTCACAAAGCATTCTTTAAATCGCTTCATGTGCTTGGAAGCCCCATTATCTATGAGCCAATCATTGCTTCCATGTGTAATAGTTCCTGTGAGGGAAGAAATCAAAACATACTCTTCATCGCTCAAAGAATCTTCGCTTTCTTCTTTGACTCTCTTCCTGGCAGGTTCATCATCCTCTGCAGTGTGAGAATGATGTCTTATTTTGTTGTTATTCTTCTTGTGAGAGCCACCTTTGTTTCTATGACAATCTCTAGAGAAGTGTCCCTTCTCATCACATGTATAGAATCTGACACTAGATAGATCTCTACTAGATATTCTAGGGTTATCTTTCTGATTCTGGTGAGGATGCTTACCTTTCTTGTGATGATAGTGCTCCCTTTTGATTTTCTTGGTGTGTGTTGTGAGAGATTGATCTTCATTTCCCATATTTTCTTCTTGAGCTACAATTAGAGCTTCTTCTTGTGAGCATTCCTCCCATATCCTACTGAAGGTGATTAACTTTCTTCTAGCACAAATTCCTTGAATAAAGGATCCCCATGATATGGGAAGACCATTCAAGGTGGTCATCACAATTTCTCCATTCTATATTTCTTCTTCCATAGCTTCAAGTTGTTCTTTGATTTGAGAGACCCTTGTAAAGTATGAATGTATGGTCTCTTCATTCTGGATCTTTACATTCTTCAACTGGTTTCACAAAGTTATNAAATAGCTTGGTCAAGGAATCAAACATCTCTTTAGGTGTCTTTAAGGAAGACACATGTGGTATAAGGTGATCCTTGATAGAATCAACAATAATCCTCTTGTACTTGACCAATTTCTTCTTGTGTAAGGATTTAGCCTCATCTCCCTCTGGAACTAAAACCTCTCCACTTATGTAGGTGTCCAATTCATTTTCTTCAAGAACAAGTGAAATCCTATACTTACATGCTTAGAATTTATTGGCTCCTTCAATATTTTCATCAAGCTTGGTGTGATGAGACATCTATAATGAGAACCTCAAATGGAAATACAAAATATTTATATCTTACCAATTTGAGATGCTTGAATTAGATTTGGAGCCGATCTTTTGCAGTGTTGGTTTTCTGGTCTGGGGTCAAATTAGGGTTTGAATTTCCCAGAGTTTTACCCAACCAAAAATTTCAATCTCAATATCTAAATTTTGATTTTGAGGAGGAGAGTAATCCTATGTTGGGCTCACTCAAAATTCCCACTTCTGTGAAAAGCCCTAATTTCCCACAAAAGTGACAAGCCAAAAACTGAAAATACCCAGAATCATACTCTACTTCGACTGGAAGATGCACCCTTCAAAGGAGAGTTATCCTAGCCTCCTTTTGCTGATGATCTGTGGAGAGAAACCCAAAAATTAAGAATCCCTATATTTTGCAGCTGCATGGTGTCTTCTTCTCAGGTTAGCTTTGATACCATGTTAGATTTTTATCATTTAATTAATATGATCTATGATCTTATCTGAGAGAATAACATGCACAACAATAATCACAAGAGACAAGAGACACAAATATTTTTCCTCTAGGAAACCATAAAGGAGAAAACCCCACAACTTCCTCAGAGATAGAATGAGCACGCACCAATAGAAAAAGTAAAACCCAAAAGTACAAAGATGATCTCCAACAATTGTTCTCTCTCTCACTTGTGCGAGCTACTCCTCTGTCACTCATGCGCTAATGATGAGTGAGTGTGTGTGTCAAATAGAGATTCTCGCTCTATGTTTATACTTAATTTCCACTTGACATTTTTCCTACAAGGTCAAATTCTCTAGGAGAGTCTAATAACCCTAATATAACTCAACTATGGGGTCTAATGCCTCGACTTACAATGGAGGGTTAACCTCAATGACTTTACATGACTTAATTACATTAATGACTCTCCCAATCAGAGGAACAAACATATCCGTCGGGGTACAATGAAATACAATGAAATATACAAGTGAATACATTATGAAGTTACAAATACATCAACAGTCCAGCTTCTCCCCAAAAGAAAATTATAGTCCAAGGGAGCGTCAATCACTTCAACTTCAACAGACACTTCTTTCCCTGCAAAATTTATTTCAAAAGATAACAAGATACCATGAGGATGGAAGGACCTTCCATCAAAAGCAGTAAGCAAAGTGTTCAATGGGACCAACTCAAGGGATCCCAAATATTTCCAACAAGACATGGGCATAACGCATGTGGAAGCACCTTCATCCACCACCGTTCGTCCAATGGTTTTTCTACCATGTATGACATCAATAGAGAATGCCACATGGTATGGTAGTTGTAGTTTAACCTCAGAAAGATTAAATTTATCCAACAAGCTCATGGAGTCCATGTTTCCTATAGCCGCTAAGAGTGCATTGCACTATGAAGGGAATATTTGTAGCACTTCTAAATCCGACATCGCACAAGTTATTTGGGCTAGGTCTTCTACCACGGAGTAGTTAGAAGTGGCCATGGCATTAGGGTTGTCGAATGTCTTCTTAATGACACATTTATATATCTTATGCATAGGTTCAACCAGTTTTTCAATAGTAATAGGGGTTGAAGGTTCGAAAACGGACTTATCTTTTGGTTGAACCTTTGACTCGTAGTTTTTATTTCTAGTATGTAAAAGAGTACTGGATCGGACCATATGGATATAAGAATGGTCATTAAAATCACTTGGTGTGCCCCAAGTATCTTTCAAAGCAGAAGCTACATTCTTTCCTTGGGGAAAGGCATCCTTTAGTACAACCGGTTGTTGTTTCTTAAGCAGCTTATGTGCTTGATCCATCATGGGGCATTGGTAAGTTAGATGGTCACCTTGGCACAACTTGCAAGGAAACGTGACCTTCTTCTTCTCTTTATTACCTCCCTCAACATTATTCATGGTATTTTGTTTGTTTTGGTTTCCCTCACCCTTTCTTATTTTTCCCACCAGGCTGCTGAGTGCCATTTTGAGAAGGTTGTGCTGAATAAACAATAGCATTTTGAGGTGATGGAGTGGCAGCCTTGGTTGCCTCTGCTGCAGACTGTTTCACTGACAACTCATGGATTTGCTTAGCCGGTGATTCTACAGTGCGTGTACTTATTGAACCAACCACACCATCAACATGGGGTCCAGGATTGGGTTTCTCCATTCATTAGTAGACCTCAGCGCCTCAGGGATAATTTCATAAAGAACCCCAGATTGAGCATAGATCAGATCTAGTTGTTGGGCCCTGAGAATGGCTTCTTCTTTCATGGTAACTCCCGATGTAGAAACTTATTTTGAAATATATGGAAGTATTGATTTCAAAAACCATTCTAACAAGAACTAGGGAGGAATGTTGGCTTTAATAAGCCTCTTTCTCCTTCTCCACTCCCGAATATGGTAAGATATGTGAGTGGCCTTGTTTTGTCGAAAAGTCGACAACAAATTTGTGCCAACATCATACCAGGAAGGAAGTTGAAAATGATTCAAAAACATGGTTTCTAAGTCAAGGAAACTATCATACGCAGCCGAAAAAAGTTCTATGTACCACTTAGCTGCTAAATTAGTGAGTGTCCTTTGAAATAGCCTCAACTAAACGGATTCATCATTCAATGAGTTTAAAGAACAACATTTATGGAAAGTAGTGATATGAGCACCTGGGTCATCACCGGTCTTTCCTTCAAACTTTGGGATGTCTAAAGGTAAGTTTGATGGGAACAGGTGGTCATGTCGCATTATGGCTCACGATATCGTTCATTAATTTCGATAAATATGGTAAGTTTAAAGTTTCTAGAAAAGAAATTTTTGGCCTAGATGGTGTTTGGTATTGCAGAGTATGAGGCGGGGAAGTACCTGCCCTATTGAACAAAGAGAATATGTAGACTTGAACAAATAGATTTAACAATAGTGGTATTCAACCAAACATAAATAAACAAATTGAATATTATTGACCATATGTGGCATCTATTGTACCACTAGTTGTATGGGGGTGTTATACCTCATTTTTTCCAAAGTATATAAGGGTTGGATTAGTTTTGTTTAGCAAGGAAGTGTTATAGAGTAGTGATTCCTTGATATTCTTGTACTTAAGTATTGGTTTCCACTTTTGTATAATTTTCCTATGATGGATCCTTGTACTTCAGTTTTGTATCAAATGCATTCCTAAATGATGTTATGTATAGAATGTATGATTTATATTAACCAATTGACTGATTGTAGATTCTATTTCACACTTATGATCTTCTAATGAGAATGGTGAGTAGGGATTTTTTATATCATTATATCTAGTAATATTTTTTATTTTATAGACATGCCATTATTTAGCATGGTCTCTGGAGCATTACATGATCAAGTACCTAGTAAAGTTTGACTAGGGACACCTCCTATGGTTAGTCTGGGTCTTGGTGGACCTGGGAAGACTAAAGAGAGGGAACCCTACCTATATGACACTTTGAGGCAAAGTCTCAAGGTTCCATTGGTCTACCAATTGTTATTCTCTACCAACACTTGGATCGTCAAATCGTGTGACAATGACATCTTCGAAGAAAAAAAACTTGGGAAACCAAGTTGCTTACATCAACTCTTAAATGGTCAATGGAACCAACCGAATAAATGATGGGATAGTGTTAGCACAAAGTTATGTACTTTTCTTCCACATCTTTTTCACTTTGTTGAATCTCTTTTCCAACCCCCACAATTCACTTATGATGTAACACCAACAACGATTGTGTACCATGATAAGGTACTCTTCCTTCCCAACTCCCCTAAAGTCTAAATGAAGATCACCAGAATAAGTTGGTGAAAGATGAATTGAAGCTAGTCAAATTAAAAAATTTGACAAAGCCCCTAAATTGCCAACTTCCTTCACCAACCATGCAATGCTTCTCCTAAAATTTAGTCGACCCTCCAAAACCAAAGATGACCGAAAATTCTCACTAAACCACTATTTTGTCCCAAGCTCTCTCACATGTCCCCATTTCAGGCAGTATTGCCCATAAACACAAAAACAAATTTCATGCATGAGAATCAACCAGACAATTAGCCAAGATAGCATCCATCAGTTGAACAAGGGAATGAAAAGGTGAAATTGGACACAAGCAATTAAGCTTCGCCATCATGTGCATGATTTAAGAATGCCAAGTGGCCAAGGGTAGTGCACCGTTGTAAAATATTAGGGGCATTTCTTGGAAAGTATTTGAGGTCTTACTTCAATAACGCACCATGGTCATAGAATGGCGATGTTGATTGTTTTAGTACTCATTACATCACATAAAAGCAAAACTACTTATTCCAATACAACTCCAATATTTGTTGTTAGGTCTACATCTCTATTGAACTCGCACTTGACAAGGTAATAGAACACACTTTAAAATTTGTGGATCAAGGATAAGGTGTGCTTTAAGATTCTAACCACCATTGGTTTATTAATAGGTTGGCATTTCAATAAAACCCTTACGACCATGGTCAAATCTCCCATGAGAATTACTTCATGAATAATGTGATCCAGCAAAAGTACGATGTAACTCCCCATATTTTGATTAGACATATTTACTAGTTAGACATACTGCATTTTATTTGCTTATTATATGTTGAACTTAGCTCAGCTGAGTAAACTTTGTTTACGACATGATGGACCTGAATATATGTTGTTAATATGTTTATGTTGTAACTATGGCTATGATGTTACTATGTTTATGCAGTTACTAGGTTGTGATTATCGTGAGATTCCTTTTTTTATGATGACAGCTTATATTTAAATGTCTTCATTGATGAAATGTGAAATATATGATGTGGTACATGGATAATTTATAAATACTGAGAGGGGGGTGAATCAATATTTTCACAATATAAAATTTTAACTTTAATCAAGAGCAACTTGCTAATCACCAATCATAGAATCATATCATCAATATTCATGAAAAGTAACAAGATGCACAGTACACAAGATTTTTACGTGGAAACCAAAGCTTTGGGAGAAAAACCACGAAATCCTTTATAATAAAAATCTGACCCATGAATAACTGGAATTACAAATTTGATACAACTTATCCAACTACAACTGGAAGGAGGATACAACCCCCTAGGCTTCATCATCTACAACTGACAAACTACTGCAACAGCTCAACTCACGAAAATGTGAGCCATAGCACCACCCTGCCACCCTAATGAAGAAAGATCTTGAACTGAACCTGTGGACCTGTCAAAACTTATCAATGACCTTACTGTTGATAACCTATGTTCAGAACCATGTAACTTTTTCACTGACATATCATCATATTTCTTTCATGTCATTATCTCACTGTATACTGAGAAAATATATGAATATATCATTGTATAATAATCAAAACAAATCTCTGTGTAATCATGAAATGATTGTGCACTGAAACAAGCCAATATGTATCATGGTCACTGCACTTCAAATATCACGGCTTGTGCATTACTGTCATGTCATATTGTTGTGATATTTTACACACGTCAAAATGGATTTACTAGATGTATCGTTGTCATTACATGTATCACTCTCATCTCACACATCATTATATATATATATATATATATATATATATATATCACTGTATATTATTGTACATCATTGTGCATATACTTCACTATACACATTCATTATTGTCCATGCATTTCATTGAATATTGTACATACACTATCATATCTAAGTATATCTCATTCACTGGTTGAGTATATCATTGTGTGCATACATACATACATTGTGTTGTCTGAATATATCTCCTTTGTTGGCTGAGTATGTCACTTGGACTTTTGTAAGCTTGTAAAATTTTGACCATAGTCATTCTACAACATGGACTGTGACTGGTGTACACTTTTCAAAACTTGGACTACCAGCATAAAATTGTGAAAAAATAATTCCTCCAACATTTCACAGTTTTGGACTATGTAACCACTTCAAGGCCTGGATTTTCATACGCCTGTGGACTCCGCAAGAGGATAGGAAAAATTTATATGTTCTAGATTACTAATTATACCCCAAAAAAATAAGAATATACTCATGTAAACAACCTATGTACAAGGTCCGCTGCCACCGAAATTTTCCTTCAACCGAGCGAAAATCTCAGTCCACATACTCATTTTGATGGTGGATATGTTGTATTTATATGAGGTGGAGTTGGATAAGGTTGTAGGACAACTTTATTAAGAAGAATGTTTTTTTTTAATTCATAAATTTGTTGTTTATTAATAATCTGACCTTTCAATAGCATTTTCAAATTATAATTTAAATTTTGAATTTAATCATTAATATTCAAAAATTCAAATCTCTTCAACCAAGAGGAGATGGGAGACACTCCGTATATCACCGAAAAGGGATTGACAAGGAGTATCACCTTATGGCGAGCTTATTAGGAAATACATGATTTGATGCCCTTAAAAAAATCAAATTGTTCAGGACGTCAAAGATACCACACATGAGGGTGAAAAAGATTATGTTAAGATTTCATATGCTCAACTAGATATCATTAGTATTCACTTCAATTTCACAACAATAGCATATGCAAGATCACCGAAAGAAACACAAACACATTATAGACACAGATTTATCTTGGGAAACCCTCAAGGGGAAGAAAACCCATCAAAACTTCAATGTATCAAGAATACAAAGATAAAACCCCAAACAAGTGCTCTTCATCCTTGCATATCTATCTCTCTCTCTCTTATGCGCTATACACAAGTGAGTGTGTGTATTCAAATGAGGAACAAAACTCCTCTATTTATACTCTTTTTGTCACTTGAATTTTACCCTAACAAGTCGGCCCCAACAAACCTATTGGGCCGGCTTCACCTAGGAAGACACAAAACAGTATTATATTATATTCAAGAGGGTACTATTGACCCAAATTACAATGGAGGTTATACCTCATGAATCTATGATGACCAGATACAATAGTAACATCCCGACGGAGGAATAAGACATATCCCATGGGTTACATCAGTAAAATACATTTAGAATATTCTTTGAAGTTACAATATTTCAACACTCCCCCTTAACGAGAAGGGTATTCTACTAACAACAACATCATCAACTGTAGGAGCACAGAGAGAGAGCATATGCAACAACATCAAGGTGATACATCTATATGGCATTGGAAGTTTTCAATAGTCATCAGTAACTAGAGAAATTACTAAACATATTTAGTGCTGGAACATCATCTTCGACAACATCGAGTATTTATCTTTGATCTTTATCTTTTGTGGCACTCAATCACTTGATCCTTTATAGCAACACTTGAGTGGTATTCATCTTTTATATTTATCTTCTTCGATACTCGATCACTTGATCCTTTACAGCACTCAATCACTCGATTCTTTGCAGCACTCAATCCTTTACAGCACTCGATCACTTGATCCACATCATTATCTACAACCATACTTGATATTTCGATCAATACTTTCATCGTCTGCATCTGTACTTGATATGTCAATCAATAACATTGTCAGAAGCATCATAACCTACAACACACATGATCCAATTACAGGATGGTCAATCCCTCTCACTTTAGGACATAAGTCCAAGGATGATGCAATCCTGAGCCACTTACGGGATGGTCAATCCCTCTCACTTTGGGACATAAGTCCAAGGATGATGCAATCCCGAGCCACTTATGGGATGGTCAATCCCTCTCACTTTGGGACATAATTCCAAGGATGATGCAATCCTGAGCCACTTACGGGATGGTCAATCCCTCTCACTTTAGGACATAAGTACAAGGATGATGCAATCCTGTCACTTCATGAAGAAAAAATTCTATGGATCGCTTTACGACTAATTTCCAGAGATGATACAATCCCATTGCAACATCATCAACCTACTCCCCCTTTTGAGGAGGTTCCACATCATCAACCTTCTCCCCCTTGTTTTAGGAGGGTCCATACCACCAACCTACTCCCCCTTTCTGAGGAGGGTCCATATCACCGTTCCTCCTTGCGAGGAAAGTCAGTAACATCCTCATCATTGTTCCTCCTTATGAGGAAGGAATTTTCGCACTACACCAAGCTTGTCATAGAAGTATTCAAACTTTACTCGAGACAGAGGCTTGGTCAACACATCAGCAGATTGCTCATCGGTACTTACATACTGGAGCTTTATAGCTCCCTTCTGTACCATGTCCCATATATAAAAATATTGTATTTCTATGTGCTTCGACTTATCATGGAACATTGGGTTCTCCGTCCTCTTTATACAACTCTGGTTGTCACATAGAATCATTGTGGCATCTAGCTCTAGATCAAATAGACCTGAAATCAACTTCTGAAACCATATGGCTTCACAGCTAGCAAAAAAAGTTGCTATATACTTTGTTTCAGCTGTTCTAAGAGCAACACTGGACTATTTTTTGCTAAACCATGAGATCATGGTGAATCCTAGACAATAACATCCACATAAGGTTCTCTTTCTGTCTAAGGCACTTCCTCCCCAATCTAAATATGTATATCCATACAATATGTATTCATGATCTCTATCATAGTATAGTCCAAAGTCTATTGTACCTTTCAGGTGCCTCATCACATGCTTTGCAACTATCAGGTGAACACATCTACTTTTAAGTAGATTCTGGCTCGAGGTATTCACAGCAAAGCATATACCTGGCCTGGTATTCGTCAGATATATCAACGACCCTATAATCTACATTAGAGGAAATTTCAACTCAAATGGGATTTTTAACACTAATTCAAATTCCATGTCATCATGTGTTAGCCAATGAAATTGCTTTAAATTTGAAATACCGTATAGGTCTTAAACAATTTTTTAATATAAATTTGGGGATAGGTATCATAAAAAAAACTACTTTTTTTGTTCGTATTTTCGACATATCTCCCTATGTTTTTACTTAAATTTCAATCGAGAGAGCTCCCTGGATGTGAAGTTAAATTCTGCATCCAACGATTACCCACTCGGCATACTTTTGACGGACCCCGCTACCCCAAAAACAAGAAATACATGGAAAAACATGATGATGACATGATGACATAAGTTTTCATGTCTTCAAATACAAATCCTTATGGTTGTTCTATGTACACTTCTTCTTCAATAACACCATTTAGGAAGGTTGTCTTCACATCCATCTGGTGTAGATTCCACTTCATCGTGGATGCAATTTCCATGATGGTCCTGTTGGAATTGTACCTTGCTACTGGTGCAAATGTCTCTTCATATCCAATTCCCTCTTTCTGAGAGAATCCTCTAGCCACAATCCTTTCCTTATATATCTCAATGATCCCATAAACTGCATGTTTTATCTTGTAGATCCACTTGGAAGATACCACACTCTTGCCTTCAGGTTCGGGTACTATATCCCAAACATCATTATTCATTATTGATTGGTATTCTTCCGTCATTGCTTCTACCCATTCTTTCTTATGTACAACTTCTCCATAACTGGTAGGTTCTTGATCTACAAGATCACACATCAAAGCATGACATAACTTGAGAATGGCTTTGATCTCTTTCTTATTCCTGTGGATCCTTTTGGAGCTCCATACTTCTATGCTTCTTGTATGATTTCTCTTACCCAAGCAAGCTTTCTCTTTCATGATATGTCTATAGTAGGGGGTTCCTGAGGTTCTATCATATCATGGTCTTCTGATGTTTCCCTTTCAAGAGAGGGTGTAGCTTCTACTTTTCTGGGAGGTATTGTAACACCCCATTTTTGACCCCAATTGCATTAAATTGTAAATGATGTAAATATTGTTATTTAATCATGGTGAGGAGCTCAAGGAAAAGGCCTCACCATCGATTTATTGTTTTATGTTTCGCCAATTAAAACCAATGTTGATGGTTATCGTGCTAGCCGATGGCACAATATAATTTTGGACATCATGTAAATATACAATTAATAAAAATACCCACAACTAGCTATGTCAATGCAACAAAAGAGATGGGGGCATGATTTCACAAGAAAAAGGGAGGGAAATAATTCAAACCCTTGAGCCAATAATGTTGAGCCAAATGTCAAAGGGAGAACCCATCAACCTCTCAACTACCCATTTTGTCTTTTGTGCCCAATCATTTATTTCTTCCAGAAATTGGTTGATGTAGTTAATTCCTTGGGATGGGAAGAGTATGGAAGTCGAATTCGTAATGGGGAATCCACCCATTTTGGGGAAATCAAATTTTTACTTATGGGGAAAGATAACACCCACAAATTGCTTCCCATTCCAACATCCACCCATATGTTTTTCTCTCTCACACATTTGGACCTTCCTGTGCGTTTCTCTGTAAGCAGGAATATTTCACCTTATGCAGACATAAGTTGTTCCTCTGGTCTGAATGGTTCAGATCCAGAACAAATGAATGACAAAGGATGAATACCCTCCCTAGATGTTGTAGATACCTAGAATGCTACTTCAACAGCAAACACGTGTACCTACAATCAGATTAAACACGCAAACACATCAAAGCTACCAGAACATAATCTATTCATCCATGTTAGTGACTAAGGAATCCAACAACATTTACATGTGAAATCAACAACAACAGTAATGTGGGACGGAAATCAGATTTGCATTAAGATGAATGGATAATTTTACAACCAATTAAGCCTTAGTGTTGACATGCATCTTCATGAAACCAACACTTCATCCCCATAAGCTCCAACTTTGCTCTCTACGCTCTCCAATAGCTTGGGCCAAGTGGTCAATCCAATAGCATAACAATACCTCTATGGTTCCCCTCTCAACCATGGACATGAGCTTGTATTTATAAGGCTCAATGGATAGGAATGGTTGAGAGATTTATGGATGAGATGGCCTCTAAGATCCTATGATGGGGGATCTCGAGCTCAACTGACCCACAATGTTAGGGATAAGAGAGGACACAAGGCTCATGATCTAGAAGCCTCGACTAAACCTCTCTTTTTTCCCATTTTACCCAGGGTACCACCTTTTGCCTCTTATGATAGAGCAGTTCAAGTTAAAAACGCTTATGGACCAAAGGCTATAAGCGGTGGCAGTGCTTATGGTAAACAAGATACAGGCAGCGTGAGCAAGGTACCGCTCATGGATAACAAGGAAAGCGCGGTGCTGAGTATTTTCATGAAAGATTGACAATCAACATGGGTTTCCACTCCAAGTGTTGGGATAAAGGGAAAGTATGTAAGTCAAAGGTATTATCACATGGTGGTGATAAAATTTTGGTATAATAGGATGGCCCCCAAAGCATGAGTCTTAGAAGGATATGATAAACGAGAGCTTTGAGAGAACAAGTCGTCGCTACGAGGTGAAAATGTCGGCTCGATCGGAGCATGTCATCAAGTAGGCATTTGTAGTACATAAATATTTTTGACTCATAGACACAAGTAACCAACTCATGGCTGTAGACCAATACAAGGCAAATCCATGGGAGGAATAAACAAGCATGGCTACTAGAATACAGCGTAGATCCACGTGATAAAGGACTCAAACTTGGACATAGCTACCAGACATACAACATATATCTATGTCATACAGATGAAAATTTGAGCATAGCCACGACCATACAAATGTGGATCCATGCTAGATATACAAAATTCCATCCCAACCTGGCGGAAAAGCAATGACTGCTTTAAACAAATACCCAGGGTCTTCGTCTCATCTTCCATAAAGTACAATTCTATCCATGTGATTACAATGATCTGAAGTCGAACATGGTAGAAACCACTTGATTACCAACCAATGATGTGAACCATTAACAAGTGCAAGGGAGATCACCATTGATATCAATGATTCCCAAGGTACCCTAGTACAATCTACCGAGTGTGAATAGATGTCCTAATGTCGAACACCCACTCAATTCTATTGATCAAAGGTCAATGATGTGAACCTATGTCGAGAGCAAGAGAATTTGTCACTAAGGCATACAGATCTCAAGGTGCTAAGTATTGTTTCTAAGACTATTTCCCAAATGATGAGCTGATGTCGACGGGAATAGTCTCGTCGAAGGAGGAACATGATGAGTCCCACATCGATGACACAAAAATCGAAACATAGTTCTGGAATGATGTGAATGTAGTAACCATAGGACTGACTCAAAAATACTGACACAAAGACTGTGTTGACGACAGAGGTAAGACTTCTTCCAATTCCATTTGAACATCGGGCGGCACGACACAAGACTTGGCAGCATGACTGGACGGGACAAACACACAATGCGACAGTGGACAATGCATTCTTTTGAAAGACTCAAAGGAGTGGAATGACTCATGAAAGTGGATCATCAAGGAGATCAGCTGGATACCCAATTGACTGACATAATATGTAGACAAGTGCCATGTTCAAAGGTAACGACAAACTACTGCCATTTATTTGCAAAATGATTCCCTTCCCATTTTCCCCATCATGATCGATGAATGCCTCTTTTTGGTTTTACGAGTTCAAAGAGGGTAACAAACACTCGATATAGCTCATTGGAAGACAAGTCTAGACTCATATGTTTTACGAACCTGAGAGAGGAGGGGTTTGTTCCCAAAACGGGTCTCTCAATGTTTAATTTAACGAGTCCAATGAAAGAAAACTCGGTATAATTCATGTTTAGAGAGTCTGAACGATTACGGAAGAAGACTCCAAAGGGGTCCTTTTTCGTATGATTTAGTCTCTAAGTCCCGAAAAAGTGTAAAATCATACCTTAGAGAACTCTTCCAGTCATTATTGGATGGAGTGTTCATTTTTCGTAAATAGTCTATCCGAACCAAAAAAGAGATAACCTACCGTCGGAGAGACGACTCTTCAAATGATTTAACGAGCGTGAAGAAGACAAGAGCGCTCAACAATATTTTCGTATTTAGGGAGCCTAAAAAGAGTTTAAAGAGGACTCCATGCGGTTTCTTTATACAATGTCAATTTTTACGAGCCTGGAAAGAATCAGAAACGGACTCGACAAACTTTTCGTGTTTAAGGAGCTTGAAACGAAGTGAAAGAAGACTCCATGAGATTTCTTTACACAATGTCAATTTTTACGAGCCTGGAAAGAATTGGAAACGGACTCAGACCTTTGATACTAGGTTTAAAGAGGGTGACCAAAATGTCGTAAACGCTCATCGACTTTTTCCATTTTATGGAAGTATGAAAAAGTCATAAACAAAATCCCAAAGCTTTTTGCTATGGTGCCCCTATCCTGCAATTGACTCAAAAACAAGTGTTAAATGTGCTCATGATGAACATTAAGCGATTACTATAGATAAATTTCGAGTAAAAAGTGATTTTAAATCAAAACTATAGTATATCAAACCCTAAAAATGCGTCTATAAGTCATGTAAATAGTAAAAAATCAAAACATTTTACTATTTACCCATAGTGGAGAGCATTTGGAGCACTTTCCTAGTCAAATCTTCAGCAGCCAATACCAGGAGTTCCCACCCTCATATTTGAGCGTCGTCAGTTGCAGGTAACAGCAAAAACCCTACTCTTTCTTTTCATAGTCTTCATTTTGAATTTTGGTGGGGTTTTGGGCTTGTATGGCAAGCCTTAAAACCATGAAAACGGGCACCGTGCATACCCCTTGCGGGATATGTGGTACCTCACTAGAACCGCGCCTAAAACAAAGCTGACAGGCAGTGCCACCACCTGTCTCCAACAGTGCACAGGTGGTGTCGGCCGTGGAGATTTCAAACTAATATCACAAGCAATAATAAACCATTTTTTTGAATTTAAATGATTGTGGATGATTCTAATGTGTGCTATGATTGTTTTTGGCAGGTTTTTGTTGCTCAATCATGGTGATATGGAAAGAAAGACAACATGACAATGATGACGCCTTCGCTGAAAGAAATGCGAGTTGTATAGCCGCATTACAAGACTGTGGGCTCCTGAAATTCTTCCAGACCCCAAGCATGGTATCACACGAGTGGTTTTTAGAGCACATACTTCGGATGTGGAATCTGAAGCAGCAGCATTTCGAAGTTGGGGCCCATATTCTGACAGTAGAGGTAGAGGACATCTACTTCTTGACTGGCTTCTCAAGACCGGGTGCTCCCATATTGCTGATAGGTTCCCGGGGAGGGGATATTACCACTTGAGATTTTATAGATCGTCACTGTGTCCCAGGGATGAGGACATCGGGGAAGAAAATCCCCATCAGAGCAGTGACGGACAGACCCCTACGGACTGTCCTATTTACCATGCAGAGGGTGGTTGGGAGTCAGGGTGTGCACCAGGATTCTAGGGCACACATGTTATATTCCATAGAGGCCATGGAAGCCATGTTTCCAATATTCAAATATCAGCTGACTAAGTGTCGGCATGGAGAGCTAAAGTAGTTTGGCTTTGGTTCCATTTTAGCTTGTTTTTTCTTTGAATGGGTGTCACAGATGAGACCTCAGGTGGTCTTCAGAAGCCTGAGAGTGCGGGACCCCTGTATGTTGAGGTGGGTCCAGATTATGGCTCGTACAGGAGCAAGCAAGGGGAAGGTAAAGTTGGGTGACCCGTTCTTCAGATGGCTCCGCGATCAGATCCTCATGGTGGAGGATTATGCTTATGCAAGCACAGACTTCCGTAGAGATCTTGACCTACCGCTCCCACCTGGCGGACAGTGGGGCGACATCGATAAGAAGCAAAAAACCCTAAAATGGGTGAAATGTTTTTCTGTTTTTGATGTTTTGTACTTTTTATGTTAAGTAACGAGACCTGGATATTCTCATGCAGATGTTGGAGTAGCGCGACCTGGGGGAGCCTCCCCATTGGATAAGTGAGCTGGAGCCCACTTTGTACCACAAGGCGATGATATCACCAGGGAGTTAGAGGAAAACCTAGAGAGGTTGACCTTGGATATCCCAGATGCTTCCATTGACGACCTCCCTATGAGGTATCAAAGACCTATAGCAGGAGTACCGGGTCGATTCAGTAGGCTGCTACATAGGGTAGCTCGGGCAGTGATCTGCTACCACGAGCATCACTAGACATTGAGTGTATGAGATATCTACTGAAATCTAATAGCTTCAGGATTTTGTATGGTGATTTTTTCCTAAAAGCCTACGTGCTTCGGATGAGGTCTCGTGACCTATTTTTTGTAAACTTGTTCATATATATATATATATATATATATATATATAGATAGATAGATAGATAGATAGATATATAGATATATATATATACAGACTTTTACCTGGTGTTTATATGTCTCAAATGATGAATGTGTTTTACATGAGTTTTATGTGTCTTTAAATGTTTATTTACAATAGACCATGTTTGATTTCAATGTCATGAATGGGAAATATTCCAGTCTAGGATGTAATTAGCCAATGAGTCAGCAACTACATTATGTTCCCTAGGGATATGCCTATAATTGATGGTTTCAAATGATATTTCTAACAAACGTACTCTCCGGAAGAGGCGGAGAAGCACAGGGTTTCTAATGGTGTAGATATGGTTCAGATGGTAAACCACAAGTTGTGAGTCCATCAAGACTAGCATATTGCGAACATCTTGGGAGGCAACTTCAGTCAGAAGATCGATGACTACTTGATACTCAGCGATGTTATTGGTAGTGGGACCTATACACACCGCTCCTGAACTGACCAAATATTTAGCCGGGGAATAGAGAACCCAAGTGGCTGAGGTGAGATTCAAGGTGTGGCAGAAAGCACCATTAGCGAAACCGTAGAAAGCCATCTGCATGACCAAAAAATGGTATAAACAGATGCGGACACTAAACTCAAAACCATCTTGAAAATACTAAAAGCACACTGAAAGACAAGCAATATACATATATACAAGATACTATCCAAGAAATACCTAGGCATAGTACCTTTTCAGGTACAACCCATTGCGAGGTTGCCCCAAAGTGATTCCATCATAATCAACGAGTTCGTAGGCTCCTTTCTCTAAAACCTTAGAAATGACAAAAGGTCCGTACCACATGGACTCAAACTTACCCTTCCCTAGTTTGTCATATCTCTAATTGTAAGTCAAAACTAGGTCACCCTCGTTAAAGGCATGAGGGTGGACGGATTTATCATACTGCGCCTTGACACGTTTTTATGTGCCTCATTAGCCAAGGCAGCATCTCTCCGAGTCTCGTCAAGGTTATTCAAGTTTAAAAATATTTCTTCCTCTATGAAAGTGTCTAGGAGAAGTTCGACGGTAAGTTGTAAGTATGGAATCTGACATTGAATTGGTAAGACAGCTTTGAGTCCATAGACAAGCTAGAATGGCGTGAAACCAGTGGTTGTTTTCACAGAAGTCCAATAAGCCCAAAGAGTGGAGAAAATAACATGGTTCTAGTTGGATTTATGATATCCAACCATCCGACAAAGCATAGTTTTTAAAACTTTTTTAATGGCCTCTACCTGACCATTAGCTTGTGGATAATATGGCGTAGAGTTTTCATGGCGAAAACCTAGCTTGGCACTCAGTTCCTCCATCATTTGATTACAGAAATGGGATCCGTGATCAGTAACGATGGACTACAGAACTCCAAATATAGCTATGATATGATTGAACAAGAATAGAGTGGCAGTGTTACCATCTTCCGTATATGTAGGCATGGCCTCAGCCCATTTTGTGAAATAGTCAATGGCTACGATTATGCAACCACGCCCCTCGGCTGAGGTAGGATTACAATGCATGAAGTCAATCCCCCATTTGGAAAATGGGCCAACGACAATGATGGGGTGTAGCAGAGCAGGATGAGTGCACTTTTTGGGATAAAAGTGTTGACAAGGTGGGCATTTCTTAACAGCCTCATGACAGTCTTTGAAGATGGAAGGCCAGAAATAACCAGCGCGAAGGATTTTCTAGGATATAGCCATCCTAGATAAATGACCGCCACATGCTCCAGAGTGGCAATCATTCAATACATGTTCAGCCTCCTCATGGGTGAGGCATCGCCAGAGAATAGAATCAATCCCATGTCTATACAAGGTATTATTCAAGATGAGGTATTATTTCGCATGGTGACAGATACAGCGGCGATCGTCATGAGATAAATGCGGCTGAAATCACTGTGTTTGGAGATAAACAAACAAATCTCCATACCATGGATCAGTGGTGCTAATCAGAAATAGGAATTGATCTGGAAATGAATCACTGGGCTCATATTTCGTCAAAGCACAGGAAATATCACACATGAGCTCGACAAAGACCAAGGATTTCTTTGATGCAGCTTTGG
Source organism: Pseudotsuga menziesii (assembly GCA_001517045.1). Taxonomy (NCBI): domain Eukaryota; kingdom Viridiplantae; phylum Streptophyta; class Pinopsida; order Pinales; family Pinaceae; genus Pseudotsuga; species Pseudotsuga menziesii. The sequence continues at coordinate 354,936 of LPNX010321381.1, read as the reverse complement.
CAAATTCCAAATAAAACTCCTGAAGTATGACTCTCCAGTGGGAGTACTTTCCCCCGAGCACCTGACGAGTCAGGATGTAATACATCGAGTTCTAGTTTGCCAATACAGTGATTGTGCGAAGAAAAACGTAGTGACGGAATTTTTGTACAGCAATGACCATGGCCAATGCTAACTTTTCCACACGTGAATTGCGATTTTTGGAATCCATGAGAATCTTACTAGTGTAGTAAATCACGTGCTCTTGACCGTTGGGATTTTCTTGCACCAAACCCATAGCGATGGTAGTAGCAGAGGCAGCAATATACAAGAGAAAATCCTTTGAATAATCCGGGGGGTGTATCATGGGTGAATGCGTCAAAGCATGTTTAATATTATCAAAGGCACATTGGGCTTGGTCATCCCAGAAGAACGGGGTGTTCTTCTTGAGGAGACACATATAACCGTGCATTTTCTCTACAAAATTGCACACGAAATGGTGGAGAAATTTTGCCTTCCCTTGCAAACTTTGGGGTTCAAGGATATTGGTTGGGACTGGTAGAGCTAAAATGGTAGCAATTTTCAAAGGATCAATCCAAATGCCATCTTTGGATACCACAAAACCTAGCAGACGTCTCATCTCAATGCAAAGAACACATTTATGCGGATTGAGCCATATATTATAATGACAACATCTCAAGAATATCTCTCTAATATGACCAGGGTGGTGCTCTCGTCGCTGTAAATGAGCAGGGAGGTTGTCAAGGTACGGTTCAACAATATGTTTAATATTGTGAAACACGTAGGACATCACACGCTAGAAAGTGGCTCCAACATTTTTCAAGCCAAAAGGTAACTTCTTATATGCAAATATTCCCCATGGGAAAATGAATGTCGTCTTATGCTGATCAGTGGGTAATATCTCAATCTGATTATAGCCAGAGAATCCATCCATAAATGAGAAGATGACACTTCCAGCACAGTTGTCGATAATCTGATCGATGTGCGGAGTAGGAAAGTTGTACTTGGGACAAGCTTTATTCAAATCCCTAAAGCCGATACAGACTCTAATGGTGCCCTGCTTTTTATTAACATGGACAACGTTCGATACCCATTCCGTCAGGGGTATCGGATAAATAAACCCAGCTTGGAGAAGTTTCTTAGCGGCCTTCCGAGGATGGACTTGCCTTAGTTTTTGCCTGACAAGTTTAGCCGTGGGATAGGTTTTAATCTCATGGACCACTATGGATGGGTCAATCCCCAGCATCTCTTCATACGACCAAGAAAAAATATCACGGAATTCTTTGAAAAGTGCCTCGTATGATTCAGATTCATCTACCAAGCAGTTCTTCCCAACATGAACATGCTCGATGGTATCAAGCTTGGATGATATGTCAATCAGATTTGTCTAAGTAATGTTGCAAAGGTTTCCTTCAGAATCAGTGTCTTGCAACAATATAGGACTTTGGGGGACGTTGACAATATCAGTAGGAAACAAGGATGCATAATCATGGTGAACCACATTGGTATTGGGGAGGAACATGGATCTATGATGGTGATCCTCCTAAATGGACTCGTCTGTATTCATGATCTCGATAATGGACTCATCGAAAGGAAAAGCCTCAAAGAGATAATCTAAAACAGGAAAAGAAGGTTCTAACCAATACATTAAATGGTAAGGATCCAAAGCCACTAGATGAAGGTCATCAGTGTGATCATCGGAAAAGGTTTGAATGGTGTCATACATTGCTTTGTGTGAACTCAACGAGGTGGACTCAAAAACTTGTTTACCTTTAGGCTCACAATCAAATGAGGCGATCATGTGGACTGTCGTAGTATCCGTGTTAGGAGGAGTGGATGGAAAAATCCCCATAAGGGATGAATCATTCAACATGCCTACCCAAATCGACTGGTAAGGAGGAGGGGACTAGCCTAACATGGGGATGTTATTAGCCATGGAGGTAGTAACATCCGGCATATAGAAATCAAGCTGGTCAATGGTAACAATTCTCCCTAGATGTGGAAATTGGACTGTTCACAATACTATTGAAGCGATAGAAGTCATGGCGTAGAACCAATTTCTTCCTAGAAGGAGGTTGTAATCTAACGGGGCATCTACCAATTCTACATGAATGGAAATGGTTTTTACCCCAAGCTCGACCACTAGGGCTGATATGAGACCATGGGGCTGGAAACCCAGTCCGTCAAAGGCCTTGAGAATCGTAGGTGATGTTACAAGCTCGAGAGAGCCGAGAGCTTTCCAACGAGACATAGACAAAATTGAGGTCGAAGCTCCTTCATCTAGAACCGTTTGAAAAACTTTCTTTCCAACTAATTTCGTAATGATATGAAAAGAAATTTTATGAGGTAACCTAGACTTATAGTTCTCAACATTGAAATGAATCAAATTAGTATTATCCGGGTCTAAAGCTGCTAATGTTGTCAACAAGTTTTTACGCTGTGTAGGGAAAATTTGGAGTACCTTTAAGGTAGACATTACACAAGGTGCCTAAGTGAGATCTTCAACTACATTATAAAATTAAACAGCTTGGGCATTGGGGTTAAAGAAATCCTTCCTAAGAGTCCTCTTGGGTGGACGCAAAATCATGTCGAGAGTAGGCTTCTCGATGGATAGGGGGACAGTAGACGAGGATTCAGGAGAACTAGTAGAGGGAGATTTCCTTGAAGAAGAATGATCTTCTTTCTTATCTGTGGATTTGTCATAATTCTGGCTTCAAGTTTGTAGATTAATGGTATCTGAGGACATCATACAAATTTCCTATGATGAACTAGAGTTACCCTGATTAGAGATGTGGTCTATCAGTTGTTGTTGAGAGGGAAAAGGATTTGTGAGTACTTCGGGTGCAGGATTTGACTTCAAAAATTGGGATATTTCGTCCCGACGGGGACACTCTTTTGAGAAATGGTCACCTTCGCATAGCAGACAGGGATATTTTTCCTTTCTTTTCCCTTTATCGTTATCACTGTTGGTTGGTCTTGGATTCTCCTATTGGTTTTCGGGTTTTTTATTCTTATTTTTACCCTTCTTTTTATTATTTCCCGAGGTTTGAGTGCTTTGAATAGAATTGACCTCGACGGAAACCTTAGGAGTTGAAGGAGTAGGGGTGGAAATCTGGGGTTGCTTTGCAGATTTTGCTGCTGGCGGGGACTGGATTGAACCAACAATCGCATCAACAGTACTTCTGCTTGTGGCTTGGCTAGATCGATGCTTGGGCGAGGAGCTTGCAGAATCAAGTCATAAAGAGTTCCAAACTGGGAATATACCAAGTCTAGATACTGGGCTCGACTAATAGCCTGCTCTTTAGTAACGGCACCGCCCATAGCCACGTCTCGAGCAATTGGAGGCAACAAATATTTGGTAAACCAATCAGCTAATAACTGATCCAGAATAGGGGCCTTAATAAGCCTTCTCTGCCTTCTCCATTCATGAATATGATCGGATATGTGGGTGGAGGTGTTCTGTCATAGAGAAGTTAAGAGATCAGTACCCATTTCATAGCGAATAGGGAGCTCAAAGTGTGTAAGAAATACGGTTTCCAACGAGCCAAAATCCACAAACGAATTTTGTGGGAGTTCAATGTACCACTTCGCAGTTGTACCGGTAAAAGTTCGCTGAAAAAGCCGTAACCGAACTGAATCATCCATGAGGGAGTTTGAAGAGCACCACAAATGGAATTTCATGACATGGTTTTTTGGATCGTCTCCCTACTTCCCATCGAACTTCGGGATGTCCGATGGTAACTTTATCGGAATGGGAGGCCACGAGGGATTGTGTCGAATGGGGTCATTAATCAACTTGGATAAATTAGGCAAGTCCAAAGTTGCTAGGAAAGGTAACTGACGGTTGGGTTGCACATACTGGTAATATTGATATGGCATATAATTACCAGTAGGACCGTAAGTGGACTGATAGATAGGTTGTTGTGACGAAGAACTAACGGAAAATCCGCCCGCAGGGGGTTGATTGCCGGGATCAGGACCATTAGGACCACTAGGGCCTCCAAGAGGAGGACCACCAGGACTATTAGGACCACTAGGAGGCAGACCACCGGACCCTCCAGGGCCACTGGAGGGTAAACCATCAGAGCCTCCGGAACTGCTAGGAGGAGGGCCACCATACCCTCCAAGGCCATTAGGGGGAAAACCACCCGGCCCCCTAGGACCACTAGGACCATGAGGAGGAAAACCACCAGGTCCTCTAGGACCATTGGGCCCCCCAGGGGGAGGACCTCCATAAGGCTGTCCTCCAGCACCTCCCATAGTATGTATAGGTATCCCCCCATAGTTGGCATGTAAGACCAGTTCGGTTGCCCCCATGGCATAAATGTATTACTAGGGTATGGAATTCTAGCATAAGGAATTCCTGTAGGATTAGTTGGTTGATTAATGTTTCCTATAGGTATTTGATAACCATAACCGTCAAAAGATTGACTGGTTACATGTTGTGCCCCCAAGGACTGACCTGAACTGGATGGGGGATTAACCACATTAGTGTGGGTGGGAGGGACATAAACTATAGATGATTCTATATTAGAGGTCTTTCCTTGACTAGGTACGATTTCGATTCCAGACAATGTAGGTCATGTTGGGGGTTTCCCCCCGCCACTAGAAGTTAATGATGACACAGGAATTGAAGGTCGGGTCCCAAGTGTAGAAGACCTGGGAAGATTGGGAGCAGACATAACATGGGAGGTGGTGGGGGTGGTATTTTGACCTAGGTTGTGTGGTGTTACTGTGCGATCTATAATCGGTTCAATGGGTCTCATAGAATCAGCAAGTGAACAGTATCCCACAGGAACAGATGTGGAACATGATGGTGGTGTGCCTAATAGGTCATTTATTTTCCTGTCAATCTCCTGTGCACGGAGAATGGCAGCGTGGTATTACCTATGTTCTTCTTCATCTTCAGAAGAGTTTAAACAGGTGCCAAATGAGGCAATGGCCTGTCCTACAGGGGTGTCCCAAAACAGAGCATTAGGACCATAAGCTGGACGGGTGGTATCATCAAAATGACCTTCTATGGGAGAATGGAACGAGGTATTTGTTATAGCTGATTTCACCACTCCAGGTGAATCACACTTTGTATGGCCTTCCCCTGTCCTGCTGCAAACTCCTTAGACCCTATGGACCATTTTTTATCCTTTGATGTTTCCTTGATCATCCCTAAAAAAATGTGAAAAATGATACACGCGACTTTTAAGCCTATAAGCACGTATATACGCAGGTTTGACCACTAAAACTGCATACATCGGGATGTGTGCATAATCCAAATCCTTTTGGAGTTTTCCTTGACATAGATCCAACTCATTTGAATCCTGGCCTTCCCTATGCCTTGAGATCGCTCGGATTCGACCTTTCATTACCCCTTTGGAATCTATATAAGGAACCCTTTGGTACATTGAAGGAAAAGAAGAGAGAATTGAGAGCAAAGAAACTATAGTCCATTGTTGTCGGAACTTATGCTTGAGTCTGCATCCTTTTGTCCCTTGGAGCACTAGTGTGTTCTTCCCAAGCTTGCCTTTTGCTTGTGAGCTTGCTATCGAGAGATGGAGGATTGAGGTGGTGGAGGCCCAAGTGGGGGATTCAGTTTCTCAGGTTCGCAGATGTGCCGTCAGAGGTTGTATCTTGTAATCTCTGATTTATATTAACAGAAATATCTTTTCCTGTCCAATAATGTGTGTTTGAATGAATATTTTATCCATGGGATTATGTCAAATGCTTGTAAATTATTGATTATATATGCTAGAATAGATCTAACACCATGATATATAGAATGCTTGTATTGTTTACTTGTTGTTGAGGAAGTAATCTATCAATTCAAGTTGAAGATTGGAAAGCTCAACGGGGATCTACTTCAACTATCCGAAATAAGGTACAAGGTCTTATCCTTTAGTGTTAGACATTTAATTTCTATTGCATATTGGAAAGGATTGATTTCTGGAGTCAAGCTGTCTGTTGTGGTACCCCAAGCCATAGGAATTTCTCTCCGTAACAGAATTGGCGACTCCGTTGGGGAGTTCCTAGTAGTTGTCCTTTGGGGGTTGTTTTATCGACATTCAATGAATTTGAATTGCTCTTTCTCTCTTGTTTCTGTGTCGGGTCTGGGGGCATGTATGCCTGGTAGTGTATGATTGGTGTGAAGTTTGTCTCAGCATGTCTGTTTGCCTTGATTTTATGCACCTTTCTTCCTGTACGCGAGTTTTTAACTCACAGTCACGTATACACGCGGGTTTCTATGTGATTTCCGCGTATACACGCAAGTTTACTGCGAACAGTCGAGTATGCCCTTGCTTTTTCCTTTTTGTGGGAGTTAATTGGTTGCTGGGTGAATTTTGATATTTGTTGAGTCTCCTTTGGCACTGCCTGAGTCTGTTTAGACCTCTATTTCTAACCAGGAACATTTTTTTTAGGCTAAAATTTTTTTTAAGAAGGTTCTTGTCATGGCATTTTCGATTTTTTGTTTGAGATTAGTGCATTAGAGTTCTTTTACCTTAGTGCTTTGCGTGAGTGTTTTTTGTGTGTGCTTGCAGAGTCTAGGGTTCATAGAATCATTCTTTTTCTTTTTACATCTCATTTTATTTCAAAAAATCCAAAAAATTTGCTTATCATCATGCATTGCATTTTGCATCTTTGCATTGTACTTGCACTAGATTTGTTTTGGAGTACTAGTTAGGACTTCATATAGGAAAATTTTCATTCATCATTTGAAGAAAATTATGCATTTCACGTAGTAGCATACCTTGTTTTCATGGACACAATGCATTTGCATTGATTGTTAGGTGTGCATTTTACTTCATGTTGCGTCATAACACCATTAGTTGCACGGTCATATCCCTTTTTTGAGTAATAAAGCCAATTAAAATCAACGCTAAATTAAAATCAATTACACTCTTTTCTTTTCTAGGGTGCACCAACAAGCTTAGGTTTTAGGATCTTGGAATAGTTCATTGTAATTTAATTCTCCAAGATCACTAAACAACAACATATATGTGTCTGTCCAGGTGAGTGTGTGAAATCCTTGGTATAACCAGTGTTTGTCAGGATCCTCCTCTCAAAAGGGAGTTAAGCATGAGGCAGTGTAAGCAGTTATTGATTGGGAGGACCCCTAGTCATAACTAAGTAGCACTGAAGATATTTACAGGATTGTATTCGTATCTGGGGGCTCTTTCGAGAGTTTCAGTCTTTGCTACCCTGCCCATACAGTCAATCCTGCCTGCGACTGTCTACCTGAGCATTGATTATATTGAGGTGACCTTAGTGGCCTTACCTAGGATATCAAGGGGGTACTTTGCAGGGGTTTTCTGCTGGTGTTCCGACCAGGTTGGGGTCGGACAGCACAGTCGCTTTACGCGTTGAAGCTGAGGGCCACAATAATTGGTTATGTACCTCCGCTTGTTGTGTATGGGAGTCTCAAGCCTCTCCTAGGTGAGACATACCTGCTTCATTCAGGAGCTCATTTATCCAGCCCTTGTTTTCCTGAATTTGGCTTTAGATTTTATTAGTGATTGCTTTGTGCATGATAGTTATCCTAGGGTTTACGTAAATAGAGAGTCTTTTCTATTTTTTGAGTCATTGTGGATTTGGGTGCAGCTCCTCGCCGTTCTCGTCGTTTAGCAGGACTTCCGCCTTCTACTTCTCCTCTTCCTTTGGGAGAGAGACCTAGACAGTCAAGGAGGACTATTTAGCACATTGATTCACACACCATGGGAGACCATTTAGAAGGTATTCCTGAACCACCTTCTCCCATTCGTGTAGACGATGGGGAGTTTACTCCTACTTACGATCCTTCACCTGACTTGGCTAAGTTAGGTCCCATGATCTCTGAGATAGGAACTATGCACGATAGACCTACTCACTCTAGGGTTGATTCCCCATTGACGCGTTACCAGTATGGAATGCCGAAGGACGCCGAGACTCATTTTGAACCCACCAGCACTAGCTATAGTAGTTATGCTATGCCGGGTTTCCCTACACATGATTTGGCATTTCATGTGAAATCTGACTTCGAGCCTAACACTATGCCTGGGGGCACTCTCATTCCTTACCATGCGGAGAGATTTGGGAGCACTAGCCACATTGCACCTTCCACCCAGTGGTGGAAGTTACATCACATATCCCTCCTAGGTCTAGAGTTAGCGATCTGATTAGGATACCAGATCCAAGACGAGTGATGATAGGCGGTAGCACGTACATTATTACTCAGATTCCTTCATCCTCGGTCCCTATTTCTTCAAATGTACATCCTCCACCTTATTGGCGTGGTCCTTCGAGCCAGCATATGGCTATGAGTCAGGTCTGTACTTTGGTTACTAGACCGATTGCATCTCAATTTTACATATCGCTCGTTGCTTCGGGAGGCTATGTTCATATTTCTAGAGGTCATGTTACTACTTCCAGGGCGTATATCCCTACTTCCGGTATGTATATCCCTACTTCCGGAGCGTATCTTCCTATCTATGGAGTGTCTCATGGGGCATCGCATGCAATGACTTATGGACCCTATTATGGGATGTATTATGGACAGGGTTCTTCACCTTATGGAGGCGGGTATCAACAACCTACTTACTCTCCTAATTATGGCTTTGTAGCTCCTACTAGTCAAGGTCCACCGCACTATGGTGCTTCCACGCCACCCTATATGGGTCATATGGGAGGAGGACACTATGGCCAATGCCATGTGGTAATCAACCCTATATGAATCAGGGAGTAGTCCATCGACCTCATCATCCTAGGCTCCCTTTCCTCATGACACTCAATCTTACTGACTTATCGAGATTGATGAACGATCCTGTGGCTCATGACCTGGCTTGGCCGACTGTTCCTACCAAGCTTCCTTCGGACATACCTAAGTTCCAGGGCAAACCAGGAGAGGATCTAAGTGAACACGTTACTACATTTCACCTATGGTGCTCTTCTAATTCCTTACATCAGGACTCAGTCCGTTTGAGACTATTTCAATGCACCCTTACAGGGCCTACCGCGAAGTGGTATATAGAGTTACCTAGGGGAGCTTTCGCTTTGTTCGACGACCTTGCGATGACTTTTCTTAATCACTTCCAGCTACCAGTGCGTTATGACGTTGGTACTGAACTCTTGTCGACATTTCGGAAAGATAAAGCCACACATATCTCTGATCATATTCAAGAGTGGCGTAGATGGAAGAGGTTAATTAAAGATTTTATACCGCCGGAGTTCCTCCTCGAGTGCTTTCTCAAGTTGTTATTGCTATATATAGCGAAGGATGTTTCCACATCCAGAGTGCAGAATGAGGAACAAGCGATTTTTAGGCAATAGGAACTAGACTTGATTTATGCTCGGTCCGGTTTGTTGTATGAGATTATTCCCAATGCTCCTCGCTCCAGTTTCGATCCCAAAGTCAAACCCCGACCACATGCCGATGGCATTGTGGGTTGTCCAAGTGCGAAACCTGTGGATTCGGTTGCAAAACAAGTTAGTCAATTGTCAATCAACCAATCTACTTCGGGACAAGCTACGGATTTGTCTCAACCCGCCCAAACGACGAGTGTACTTTCTGTGCAATCGTCGGACCAGAAGGGTAACCAGCAGCCCGGACGGAATAGAAAAAAGGGTAAAAATAATCGAAAGGGTGGGAATAAGAATGAGAATGCTAACAATAATGACAAGAATGGCCGAAATGTTGGGGGGGACAAGCAAGCTAAATGTAAGGTTAATTTCCCTTGCAAGTTATGTAAGGACGATCACCTCACTTACTTGTGCCCTCGTATTGAAGAAGCTTCGAGATTCTTGGCACAGGGCCCAGCTGTGCTAACTAACCCTTTACCGCATAATCAAAATATGAACTCGAAGTCCCATGACCAGTCTGGTGATGATCATGATCTGCCAGAGGGTAGTGGTCGTGGGTGCATTAACATGGTCCGTGCTGTGAAAGTTGTGACCCGTGCGAAAGATTATGGTTCGTCACAACCCAGCCCAGGCAAAGAGCCTGATCCACCAGGGTCCCCTTTGCGCATTGAGAAACCTACAGATAAACCTGAGGCTGCACCTTGCATTCCTAAGGGAGTCCTTAAGTGTTCAAGGCATAATACAAATGCCCGAGCCACCCAGAATTATTCAGTTGTCAAGGATTTGGGCCACACTCCTTGTGCGATGTCTGCATTGGAAGTGCTTCAGAGTTGTCCTTCGCAAAGGAAGGCATTGCTTTCTTCCCTTGGTGTGAACGACGATGATTCTTCCTCTGTGATCAAATTTGAAACCGCAGGACTTCAGCCTCGCTTTTCCTATTATGTGTCTCTTTTGGTTCACGTAGAATGTCTTAATATGACCATCAAGCGCATTATGATTGATGAGGGAACTGCTGCTTCTGTGATGTCTTTATCCTGTTGGAAGGGTCTGGGTTCTCCTAAGCTGTCTAAATCAACGACCATGTTAACTGCGTTTGATGGGAGATATTTTAGGCCGCACAGCATCCTCCCCTTCCTTAAAGTCCGTTTGGGGGGGAAGACCGTTGCGATAGAGATCGAGGTGGTTGATGCGCCCCTTGACTACAATCTCTTGTTGGGTAGGAACTATATGTACAGTATGCAAGCCGTTGCTTCTTCCTTGTTCCGCGTTGTATGCTTTCCACATAATGGGAAGATCCTAATGATTGATCAAACGACATTCAAGAATCCGTCTGTTACAGCATCTTCGGGAGCTTCGATCCCAATCGTTGAGCACTCTCAACTGGAAACTGGGAGTGTGGGTGTAGGCATGTATCCATCCCTCATGGGAAGCTTTAGTTGTCCTGCACCGATCCTCATGATAGGATCTAGTTCCGATGAGGCTTAGACATCTACGATATCGGTGTCTTTTCGCACAAGTCATATGGAAGATCCTTGGATTCTTCCTACACCGAGTACTTCGAGTGAGCCCGTCGAGACGAACGTGTCGTTTCCTGCAGCTATGATAGCTTATCAAGATAATATCAAGTGTGTTGCAGAGCCTAGTCCTTCCTCTTCACGGACAGGAGGAGGAGGACCCTTATGTGCTGCCAGCATGGGTAGTACAGTCTTCTCACGCACACGACTACCTTGATATGGTTTTCCCTTCAGATGAAGCGATTATTGAGGCTATGTTGGGAGTTGAGCCACCATGGGAGGAACTCCATCATAGATCGTACTTTCTTCCAGAGCTTGACCGCTTGGAGTGTGAGGATTTTAGGGCGGTTCTTAGTCAGAGAGTTGGTAGTCCTGTGGTTCCATTAAGCTCTCCTGGTCCGATGGCTGATGGAAACATGGTGAACATATCTTCAATGATTCCTATCAACGTCTCTCGCAATCCTGCCACGAAAGACAATGTCTATATTGGGGCGGAATGTTCCCATGCTGAGATTCTAGAATACACCGAGCTATTTAAGGAATTCTGTGATATTTTTGCTTAGTCTTGCGACGAGATGCCTGGTATTGACCCTCGTATTGTCGAGCATGAGATTAAGACTTACCCCAACGCTAATCCTGTTCGACAACGTTTACGTGCGGTGAATCCTAGGAAAGCACCCACGATTAAGGCAGAGATAGAGAAGCTGTTGAAAGTTGGTTTCATATATCCCATTCCCTTGACGGAGTGGGTTTCAAACCCCATTCCGGTGGATAAGAAGCAGGGAGCGATCCGCATATGTACTGATTTCTGTGATTTGAATCGTGCCTATCCTAAGGACAACTTCCCCACACCATTTATAGATCATATTTTGGATGAGTGTGCGGGTAGCAAGGTGCTCTCCTTTATGGATGGCTTTTCCGGATATAATCAGATACAGATTAAACCTGATGACCAACATAAGAATGCATTTATTTGTCCGTGGGGAACATTTGCATATCAGAAAATTCCTTTCAGCCTTAAAAACATCGGAGTTACATTTCAGTGGGTAATGACCTTGATCTTCCATGATCTTAAGTCAATTATCGAGGTATTTTTGGATGACCTCGTTGCTCATTCTCGCATGAGAATGCGTCATCCCTATCACTTGAGATTGGTATTCAAAAGATGCCGGCACTATTAGGTTAGATTAAATCCTCACAAGTGCATCTTTTGTGTGAAGTCGGGGTGTTTGTTAGGGTTCATCATTTCTAAAGAGGGTATAAGAGTCGACCCTTTGAAGGTTGAGGCAATACTTCAATTGTCTTCCCCGAAGAATATTCATCATCTTCAGTGTTTGCAAGGCATGGAAAACTTCTTATGAAGATTTGTTGTCAACTTTGCCAATTTGACTAGAGGCTTCATGCATCTCTTGAAGAAGGACACCCCCTTTTATTGGGATGAGCGAGCCCAAGATTCCTTCGATGCACTCAAACGAGCCCTAGCATCGGCCCCGGTGATTAGTCCCCTGGATTATAGCGGTGATTTTCTATTATATGTAGCCGCATCCGTAGAGACGATTGGTATGGTTTTGGTTCAAGAGGATGAGTAGCTCCAAGAGCATGTCATATATTATTTGAGCCGAAACCTTATTGACGTAGAGATTCGTTATTCTCATGTTGAGAAGCTAACTTTAGCTACCGTAGATGCGGTTCAGCGGTTGAGACATTATATTCTCCTTCGCTAGACCTTGGTTGTGGCCCATGTCAATCTGTTTCAATTCGTCCTCACCCGAAGGATGATTGGGGGAAAATATAATAAATGGATTGTCATTCTGCAAGAATTCGATCTCGAGTTTGTTTCGGCAAAGTCGAAGAAGTCTTTAATTTTTGCAGAGCTTATATCAAATTTCCCGAGCGAGGCTGAGGAGTTGGTTTGTGAAGATACGTTTGTCGATGAACACATCTTCTTAATCTCAACGTTAGACCCATGGTATGGGGATATCATAATATATTTACAAACACTAAATACCCCTACTCACCTCTCACGAAATGAACGACGACGATTACGTCACGTCTCTAAGAACTACATCATAGTGGACAATACTTTGTACCACCGTGGGGTAGATTCCATTTTACGACGTTGTTTAACTCATGAAGAGGTTGAGGTAGTGCTGAATGATTGCCATAGAGGGGCGTGTGGTGGTCATTTATCTGGGATTTCTATAGCTCAAAATATTTTAAGAGCGGGTTAATTATGGTCGTCGATCTTTAAGGATTGTGTTGATGCGGTCAAGAGGTGCCACCCTTGCCAGATGTCCGCACGTAATATGCGCTCGAAACCTACCCCATTACATCCCATTATCACCGCCGGTCCCTTCACTAAGTGGGGGCTCAATTTTATGGATTGCAACCCAGCGTCGGCTGGGGGGCACCATCACATTATAGTGGCTATTTATTATTTCACGAAATGGGTTGAGGCTATGCCTATAGAAAAATCCGATGGTGAGACAGCCGCTCACTTTGTGTTCAACCAAATTATTACTCGGTTTGGGATTCCGAAAGAGCTTGTCACTGACCATGGCTCGCACTTTCAGAACTGTATGATGGAAGAGTTGGCATCCAAGTTAGGGTATAAGCAAGAGCATTCCTCTTCTTACTACCCCCAAGCGAATGGACAGGTAGAGGCAGTGAATAAATCACTCAAATCCATTCTCCAACGAACCATCACACAAAGCAAGAATAATTGGCACATTATGTTATATCCTGCTTTGTGGGCATATCGAACCACTGTTAAGACTGCCACTGGTTTTTCTCCATATCAGCTTGTACATGGAGTGGAGTTGATATTGCCGGTTGAATGCGAAATTCCTTCATTGAAGCTAGTTGTAGAACTCTTACCAGACACTTCCCCATTGGAGGAGCATTTGGTTCACCTTGAGCAACTTGATGAGTAGCGTCGGGATGCCTTGGTGGCTCTAGAAGTCAATAAATGTCGTGTAAAGGTCCGGTACGATAAATCTATCCGTCCAAGGAATTTAGTGAAGGAGACTTGGTCCTTTTGTGGGATCAACTGAAAGAACCCTTGGGGGCAGGGAAATTTAATCCTATGTGGTGTGGTCCTTATGTGGTCAAGTGTGTGTTAGAGAAGGGTGCATATGAGTTGGTGGATTACGAAGGAACGGCCTTGGCGGAGCCTAGAAATGGGCTCTATCTCAAGAAATACTATGCATAATCCTTAGCCAAGGCTGCTTATTGTATATTTTTGTACAGCTTTTCATAGTTAGGTATTTTTCTTATCGTGATCGGGTTTGTGATTAGTTTTCGTTTCTTTTGGCAGATGTCAATGGAATCTTCCACCTACATAGGATTCGTGGATGGTGCAAGCCGTCACACTCAACACTCAGCCTCCACTGCTTGGGTGATTTATACTCCTATGGGTCAGGTACTCTCTTCAAGAGGCGTATGTCTATGGCCATCTTCCAACAATGTTGCTGAATACAGCGCCATTATCGAGCTTCTATGGGATGCCATTTTACATGGTGTTCTATCTCTTGAGGTACGTCTCGATTCGGAGTTAGTAGTGTCACAGCTCAATGGTTTGTACCATGTTAGAGATCCGACGTTATTGAGAATATTCTTACGTGTGAGATTGTTAGAACGACAATTTGACAATATAACATATACACATATTCCAAAAAATAATAATCAAGTTGCTGACTCATATGCTAACTACGTGTTAGATTGGAATTTGTTTCATTCACAATAAATTAATCACAAACACAATTTTTACACATGTAAATAAATAAATCGATCACCATAAAACTTTTTATATATACGTCAAAAATGTGATAATACATAGTGTCATGATACAAAATTGGGGCTTTCAAGCCACCATCATATAATACATGGTCGTACAAAATGTATACACTCCTAGGTGTCTAATCCTATGGAGGAGGAGGAGGGTTGTGATCATGGAAGGTCACTACGGCTCTAGCTAGCCGTCGAAATAAACGCACCCATGCGCGTGGTACACCCACCACCTGCCGCTGCATAGCCTCAAGCAAGTCCTCGACTTGCGCCATGGGAACTCTATGTGTCAATCTCACAAAGTTAGTATGAATGCTCTGGAGCGTTCGCTCTGCATCCACACCCTTGATGGCATCTCCTCTTCCCCTCCGTCTATGATGAGGAAAGCCCTCTGGCTGCCGTGGTCCCACATCTGCACACAAATGGTAGATGTCACTATGTATCATCACCCAAAAATATGTCTTTTTTATTCCATATAATCAAGAAAATACAAAAAAAAATTAAATAACTCAAAATTTAAAAAGAGAGGGTCGATATTCGTTACCTATATCGCCATATGCCGATCCTGGTGGTAACGGCATGTCCGGGTCCTCCCGGAAATCTATTCCTACGTAGGGGTAGTCATCAATGGCAACTATCTGTCGTCGCCACCACGGAAAGAAGTCAGCTGGATATGGGTTGGCCACCCTACCACCCCCCAGTCTATGCATAGCATATTCCCAACGTCGTTGGGCCAGATCTCAAACCCCGTGAAGAGGAACGTCCACTCCGGGGCTCAATCCTAGAACATGCTCGAAGAAAAACGTGCTCAAAATACTGCTGAACCCGAAGTTTCGCACTCTGCCTGCCTTACACTCACTGAGCTGATGTTTCATGTTGCTCATTAGTGTAGTGCTCCAGTCGTAGATCGTGGGTCTCATGCACTCCACTGCATAGAACATTAGAGGCCGCGAGGCCTGGTGGAGTGATGCCAAGCCTTCTATCCTGCCCAGTGTCAATAATATGGCCTTTAGGCCCAGCACCTGTATAGCATTAGTAGGGACCTGACTCCCCACCTTCTCTGTGTCTGGATAACAGTACACCGCAATGTACTCATCGATAATCAGGCCACCTCCTATCCCACCACGGGAACGAAGGTTCACCACTTCCCCTCATCTAGAAAGCCCAGTAATGAAGTATATGTCCTCCACCTCTATGGTGAGGGACATCCCATCTATATGGAAGGACTTCGAGTCTAGATCCCAGTAATCCACCAGCATCTGTAATAGTCTTGGTTTGGCCCTCAAACCACCAAGACACCAAACCTTGTAAAGTCTGCATGCACGTAGAGCTTGTTAAGCCATTAAGTTGGCCCTTACTGCTTCCTCTACTTCACCATGCTCACGCTCTCTCCACTCTAGGACCATCATGCACAAGAAATTACAAATTTGCCCATTAGTTTATTGAAAAAACCATATGTACATGGGCCGCAGCACCCATTTTGGGTTGGCCTAGAAACCTTATTTGACCATGGAAATTCATAAAAATTATATCAAAATGAAAGAGGAGAGCATGAGTAAATACCTGGAAGAAACGGTACTGGATTCCGCCAGCCGAATCTCCTGGAATTCGCTGTTGAAAATCAGAGCTCAAATGGGTAAAAGTTTCAAATGATTTATAATATTTTGAATTTTTTTACTATTTATAGAAATTTTTCAAATATTTGAAAATTTTTACCCCCTTTCCTATAGTTTCGACATTTTCTAACCATTTTGGACCATTTTTTACATAATTTGTGATGTAGAGGACCTTTTTCAGTGTCGTTTCAGCCATTGGATTGACCCGTTCATGCCAATCTCATGTATCATGTCTAAACTGACATATAGGTTAGGTTCCATCATCGTTTTCATTTTTCATAATCTTATGACCATCTCATCATCACCTTAGGTACGAACCCACTCTATTATGTCACAAAACCTTCTTGTTGCTTTAGAAGTGGTATGATATGAGTGGTATAACTTTACCTTACATGGGTACCCTAGTTAGAACCTTATTTGCATTTGGTGCCCATGCTGACGTTTTCTCCTTTAGGGTGTGGGAGTCCGTTGTATAGTACTGCCATGACATTTCGCAAGAGCTTCATACTCCTCTAAATATTTTGCTGGCCTATTTCCCTCAGGACTCTCTCATGTCAAGTTGTGAATGCATTATCATGAGCTTTGCCTACCTTATTGAGCTTTATGATGGCTCCCCTGACATTTCATTTCATCCATATAGCCCGAGCTTGTCTCATGTCTGGCCATGCAAAGCCATTTTTATATCATTCGTAGCTTGATTCCCTTTTTACCGGGAGGGGATTTTCCCCCGAGTGTCGATATCCTACACATGTATCCTTGCATTGAGCATAGGTATGTTCCACTACTTGGAACTAGTTTGTTTGCCCTTATGACACTCGTCTCCTCCTAGTTTGTAACTATAAAGCTATTTTATTCTTTTTTCAAGCTTTTTAAATAACTGAAAAAGTCCAAAAAAAATTCAAAAAACCAAAAATCCGGAAAAGGAAAGATGTTATATGTGGCAGCTGTCAAGTCGTGTCGCCTTCGAATAGAGCACTGTAATCACATCCATTGGTTGGGTTATAGTTTGACTTTAGGAGCTGTACTCGTTTATCTGAGTTTATCTCCACCGATTGGTTAAGCTTCTAGTCCCTATGGAGCCTCTATTGATGCCTCCTGTGTCACAAAGATGTCCCAATTTGTATATCAAGTCTATGCTGCCTTCATTCAGTCACCATACATCGTTATTCTCTTGTTCAAAGGAAGTTGAAGCCTGAGTCGGCCATTCCTCAGTTATCTTGACTTTGCATGTCGGCCATTCCCGGTACAGTTACTGGTTCGTGCACCCTATGATCGAGTCCTTCCACATTATACAGCTTTGTTGAGTACCTCGTGTTGGATGATGGGGGGTGCCTTAATGCCCTCCTTCCAATGGATTTCATCCCATCAACTTCATATCATCTATTCTGGGATTGGAATCTAGAGTCATTTTGAGTGCCTTGAGACTTGCAGTCATCAGTGGCAGGTTCTCTCACCATCGATAGTTTTTGGGAATACATCAATGTCCCCTGATCGATGGATCCTCTCAAGTGTTCAACCTCAACACATTTATTCACAATTGTTAGTTTGCACTCTAGTACCTTGATTCCCATTTTCATTATCGGTGGGTGATCTCGCGTCTGTTAACAGTATACATTAATGACCGGTAATCAGACGATGGACTACTATGTTCGACCTCGACACCTCTATTCGCATAGTAGGACATGTACTCGTAGCAATTTGTGTAGAAGAATTTCCAGATTGGTGGCATCTCTTATATGCTACCGCCTTGATCGTGCCAGTGTTCATGAGATTTCAACTCTCGTGACTTGATTCCAGTATATGTCAAATATTTCCAGCCACTATGGAGATCTTGATCTGTTATATCTTCATCCATTATGGAGATCATGGTCCTTTGTATATCTTCATCATGGAGATTCTGATCTATGTATATTGTACGTGGCGATGACCACATATGTGATATCATGTATCATGCCTATTCATGGCCATTGTACTTTTATGTATCCAGGACTCCTATATGTACTTGCAGTTATGTGCAGAGTTGTATTAGTGTACTATGCTGATTGGGTGGCTGGTCTTCCATTTGGGATCCTTCATCACTCCACTTCTGGGATGGACTTATAATGTATTTCGGCCATCGTATGACCCCTCTGACCTCACACATTAGGGGGCATCTATTATAGCTGATTTCACCACTCCAAGTGAATCACACTTTGTATGGCCTTCCCCTGTCCTGCTGTAGACTCCTTAGACCCTATGGACCATTTTTTATCCTTTGATTTTCCTTGATCATCCCTAAAAACATGTGAAAAATGATACACACGACTTTTAAACCTATAAGCGCGTATATACGCGGGTTTGACCACTAAAACCGTGTACATCGAGATGTGTGCATAATCCAAATCCTTTTGGAGTTTTCCTTGACATGGATCCAACTCATTTGAATCCTGGCCTTCCCTATGCCTTGAGATCGCTCGGATTCGACCTTTCATTACCCCTTTGGAAGCTATATAAGGAACCCCTTGGTACATTGAAGGTAAAGAAGAGAGAATTGAGAGCAAAGAAACTATAGTCCATTGTTGCTGGAACTTATGCTGGAATCTGCATCCTTTTGTCCCTTGGAGCACTAGTGTGTTCTTCCCAAGATTTCCTTTTTCTTGTGAGCTTGCTATCAAGAGATGGAGGATTGAGGTGGTGGAGGCCCAAGTGGGGGATTCAATTTCTCCAGTTCGCAGATGTGCCGTCAGAGGTTGTATCTTGTAATCTCTGATTTATATTAATAGAAATATCTTTTCCTGTCCAATAATGTGTGTTTGAATGAATATTTTATCCATGGGATTATGTCAAATGCTTGTACATTATTGATTATATATGCTAGATTAGATCTAACACCATGATATATAGAATGCTTGTATTGTTTACTTGTTGTTGAGGAAGTAATCTATCAATTCAAGCTGAAGATTGGAAGGCTCAACGGGGATCTACTTCAACCATCTGGAATAAGGTACGAGGTCTGATCCTTTAGTTTTAGACATTTAATTTCTATTGCATATTGGAAAGGATTGATTTCTGGAGTCAAGCTGTCTGTTGTGGTACCCCAAGCCATAGGAATTTCTCTCTGTAACAGTATTTCCCCGAGAAGGTTGTTGGACCAAGGGAGGCGAGTGTGAAGAATATAGTCCTCCACTTTCTGCAACCACATTATCTCCCACCTGGGAGGTGGTAGCAGCTCCTTGGTCGATATCTTCCATTGGATTTTCTCCTAAACGAGGAATAAAATCGGGAAGCAAGCCCCATACTCTTCTGGACTATCTTAACTCAGCCAGTTTGTACAGTTCCTATCTAACCTAGGGTCTGAAAAACTAGAAAAGTCAAGAAGGCACCACTCGCGATATACCTCGAGGGTATGTGCGTAGTAATCTCCCCGAATGTTGTTTTTGGTGTATGGCTCCAAGCAAGATAGCCAAAGGTATTTTCTCAGATGGATAAGGTATCCTAGTGGGGTCTCCCGATATACTCAAGGTACGTGGGAGCTCGAATTGGTAGTAGTGTTGTCTAATGCATAATCGTACACAAGGGGCCTTTCGATATACAATCGAGTATGTGAAGTACCTTTCTATATACCTCAAGGGTACGTGAAAGGCCATTCGATATACCAACAATATGTGGAAGAACCGCGCGAGTCCCAGGATGTAATGCGGACAATTAACGACAGCTCCTACGCTTAACAACGCCTGAACACGTCTCTAACCTATCACTCCAATTGCTATGTAAATTTTAACCCATAACTACCGTTAATTTTAAAGTTGATGGTTAGGTGAATGCATGGTGTTTTGATAGAAAAGTAAAACCATGCAGTATGCTTATGCAAAATATTTCACTTTATCGTTCAGTATGCCTACTTAAGGGAGGGAAAGAGGGTGTTTTCTTTTGTTTCAAAACCAAAAATATTTTCAAACAACAATATTGAACATAGAATCCAATACAAGCAGCACTTTCCAAACTGATTTTTATTTTCTGAAAGCAATAAGAAGGGGAAGAATCTCTTTTCCTAAAAGAAAAACAAGAAGCACACTACATGCGAATGCACTCTATCTTCAATTTTCTTAAAACATAGGCAAATCTAACTTAAAACTACCATATTTTTATTTTGACGAGATAGTACTAAATGCATAAGAGACAAAAGAACATGAAGAGCCTGAAAGCTTGTAAAGCCAATCAGAGATCCAATGTCCAATGCTCAATGATGATAACCTAACCTTAGTAAAAAAAATTCTTTTTTAAAGGAGGAAAAAGGAGTTTCCTGTGCAAACAAGAAATGAAACCTACACGCTAATCAAATGTTTTTCTTTCAGTCTATATCACAGAGATGAAAAGAGATCTTACTAACACCCTAAGCTTTTCAAAAACAAGAAGTCCTTTCACAATCACAACCAACAAGCACCAAAGTGAATGAACAATCAATAAGCCTAATCTAGCTTTTGAATTTTCCAATCAAACCAATCTTTAAACCATAAAATTTCAAACCACAAGCATCAGATTCTGACACACAAGCCTGATAGTGCAAGGTTGAAAGCAAATCCACTCAAAGTTTTTGCAAAAAATGAGAAAAAAGAGGTCTTGGAATGATTCCTACCTGGCACCACGCTGGAAAGATCTTGACAGAGCGGTTCTGGACCAGCACCACTTGTCACCAACAGGACTCAGGCAGTGGCACCGCAGGCTGCTAACTAGGTTCAGGCGGTGGCACCGCTTCTCGCCAACTACATAAACCGGTTCCCTGTAAAAATACAAAACACAAAGAGAACAACAGATCAAGTCACAAAAAGACCAGATCAGGGTAAAAACTGATATATTGAGAGTGAGAAAGAGCATAAAAGGTTGAAAATAATTCAGATCTAGACAGATCTGGAAGTTTCAAACCAAAATCCACTGAGTCAGATAGCAGATCTAACTGAAGAGAGCTAGAGAAGGAGCCCGGATTCGAACAAGAGTTGAAGAACTGAGGAAGATCAGATCAACTTATATGTATATTCATTCCCTAGCAGAGTCGCCATATTTGTAAGCAGGAATATTTCGCCTTCTGCAGACAGAAGTTGTTCCTCTAGTCTAAATGGTTTAGATCTAGAACAAATGAATGACAAATGATGAAGACCCTCCCTAGATGTCGTAGATACCTGGAATGCCGCTTCGATAGTAGACCTGTGTACCTGCAATCAGATTAAACGTGCAAACACATCAAAGCTACCAAAACATAATATATTCATCCATGTCAGTGACTAAGGAATCCAACAACATTTACATGTGAAATCAACAACAACAGGAATGTGGGACAGAAATCAGCTTTGCATTAAAATGAATGGAAAATTTTACAACCAATTAAGCCTTAGTGTCGACATGCATCTCCATGAAACCAACACTTCATCCCCATAAGCTCTAACTTCACTCTCTATGCTCTCCAATGGCTTGGGCCAAGTGGTCAATCCAACAGCATAACAATACCTCTATGGTTCCCCTCTCAACCATGGACATGAGCTTGTATTTATAAGGCTCAATGGATAGGAATGGTTGAGATATTTGTGGATGAGGTGACCTCTAAGATCCTATAAAGGGGGATCTCGAGCTCAACTGACCCACAATGTTAGGGATAAGAGAGGACACGAGGCTCATGATCTAGAAGCCTCGAGAAACCTCTCTTTTTTCCCATTTTACCCAGGGTACCTCCTTTTGCCTCTTATGACCGAGCGGTTCAGGTTAAAAATGCTTATGGACCAAAGGATATAAGTGGTGGCACCACTTATGGTAAACAAGATACAAGCGGTGCAAGAAAGGTACCGCTCATGGATAACGAGGAAAGTGCGGTGCTGAGTATTTTCATGAAAGATTGACAATCAACATGGGTTCCACTCCAAGTGATGGGATCAAGGGCAAGTATGTAAGTCAAAGGTCTTATCACATGGTGGTGATAGGATTTTGGTATAACATTCTCCTTCACATTTTCAAGTTCTTTTCCTCATTTTCCATGCCCAAAAATCCATTTTTGTTATTGTTGAGTGAATGGCCATCAGATATTCACGATTTGTGGGTTTAGGGAGGTTGTGTTTGCTCCCGTAATTTCCATAGATGTTTTCTAAGTTCAAATTCACAAATTGGGGGTTTTGCATAGGTCGTTTTTGCCGATAAATGATTGTTGAAATTGAGTTTTCTCACCAGGGTTGATTTCCCCATTTATCAATCTGTTTTTTGTTGTAAAACGTTTCTTTCTTCATGCCCGGGAGTTGTATTTTGTTGTGATGGGAATCATTGTTTTGGTCTAAACCGTTAGGATTGGAAGAGGCAAGAATTGTCTTGATAAACCTAGTGAAGAGAGGAACCTCACAGAGAGATCAAGAGGGGTTGGTTATTCTTCTATGCACACCCTGAAGAGCGTTGAAAGGGAAGGTATGGCCTAAGGGACTATGTAGTAGTGAAAGGGATACTTTCTTGTGTTAGGTGTGTAGGTATTGTAGAGGCCAAGCCAAATCTTGTGTAGGTGTCCATAGCTCTATGGTTGAGCTCACTAGCTTAGGAATTCTCTTTTTAACTGCCTTAGCAGCCTGATAAACCCAACTGTGTTTGGGTTGGCTGAGTTTTGTTGTGTATTTGACTATGTGTGAGAATGTTGTTCCCTAGTTCCTTGTGGAAATCATGCCCAGCTCGAGGGTGGCAGTGGTACTCAGAGATTGATGAGCACACTGGCCTATGGTTGGGTGGAACGTTGCAGTGACATAGCTAGTTGTGGGACATCTTCTTTTTAAGATAAGTATTTCCTGTGTATTTAAGTTCTCCAACTGTATTTGTTTTAAATTATCATGAACATGTTGAATGCTTGAATGTGTTGAATGTATTTTGCTTCCGTTGTATTTTAATGAATTATACATATGCATATGTATTTTTATGTTCAATGGATTTTATGTTATGTTCATGGAGCTAGATTGTCCAGATTGATTAACAACATAACAATGTAGGTCACGTCCTCTTCATCGTCAAGATGAGGGGAGGGGACGTGACAGTGTGGTATCAGAGCACTAGTTGCAACATTGGGCCTAAATGGGCCAAGATGAATAGTTGATAGAGGTTAAATCACCCTCTGTGGTCAACAGAAAAAGAAGCAGACAGAAAAATTTTCAAAAATTTTTCTAAGCGTTGGAAATTTTCTATGTTCGTTGAGTTAGCTGAGTGGAGCCAACGAATCTTGCAACGAAAAAAATTTCTAAGGGTTGGAAATTTTCTATGTTCGTTGAGTTATCTGAGTGGAGCCAACGAATCTTGAAACGACCGTGTCAACGTGAAAGGCTAAGTTGCACCGACGATAAAGAGAAAGAAAGAAAAATTTCAAAAAAATTCTAAGTGTTTCAAATTTTTTGTGTCAGTTGAACTGGTCGATTTTAGCAGATACATGTCTGTTGAACTGGTCGAGTTGAGTCGATGCATGTTGGCGTGAAAGGTTGAGTTCAGTCAATGATAGGGAAAAGATACATGTCAGGCAAAATGGATGAGTTTCGTCGATATGTGTCGGGTGAACTCGGTGAGTTTTGTCGGCACGTCGAGAGAAAAAGCAGAGTTTTGTCGATACGTTAGAAAATTTTGATGAGTTTCACCGATGAAGAAAAGAAGAAAAATTTTCAAAAAAATTTCTAAGTGTTGAAATTTCCTGTTGGAAGAAAAAGGTGATTTTTTGTTGATACATCTAATGAAATCGGTGAGTTTTTTCAACACGTTGGAAGGAAACGACGAGTTCCTCCGATGCATCGGGAGCAAAGGCGGATTTTTATCAATCGGGAGAAAAGGGCGAGTTTTTTCGATACCTATCGGACAAACTCGATGAGTTTTTCTGACACGTCAAAAGGAAAAGGTAAGTTGAGCTGACATGTCAGAAAACTTCAACGAGTTCATCGATCGGAGGAAAATTGAAAAATTCATCGAAATAGAGAAATCAAGCCAGTTTTTCAGTGGGATTTGCAGGTGCCAAAAAGTTGAAAAATGGCTTGAATTTATGCGCCAGATTGCGCGAAATCGAAATATTTAAAAAAAAAAATGAGCACATTGCCATCGACCCGCCCTGTAGTGGAAATCCACCTTGACCCCCATCGTTCCCCTTAGACAGTCGTTGATTGTGAGAAAAGTATGTATTTTGACAAGTTGTCAATATATGATTTTTCCATATGAAGGAAAGTAAGTTATAAATTTCTGAGAATATTATAAATTTATAATTCAAGAATTGTGTTTATGATCACATTTTGCAGAATCATAGTTACATCAAAGGAAACATTCCACATAGTGCACATTGGAAAAGTTAGTTTGTGGCTTAGCCATGAGAACCTACAGCATGGATGATGCGCAGAATCCCTTTGAGCACAAGGAAGATGCCATGGGTGAAAACATCTGTGTTGGAAATGCTGAGACAGAGTCTAATGGGAGAAGATTTCAAGATACTCCCCCAGATTTTGCAGCCACCATGAGAAGCCTAAGGGTGGAGATGCAAAGCTATAGAGAAGACAATGAGAGAATGATTAAGGCTCAGGAAGAGAAAAATCAGCTGAATGCAGCCATGTTACAAAGTTTGACAGACATATAGAGGCGAATGCATTCTGAGCATCGAACAGTAAAGCCCGAAGGAAGTAGGAGCAGTGCTAGAAGAAGAGAAATACCTTCTAGTGGATCATCTGACCTTGAAGGATCCACTTAGGATTCAAGCTCTTCATCTCACAGAAGTAAGAGGAAGAGGCATTACCAGAACGGCTCACGTGACAAATTCAAGAACGCTAAGCCTCCTACGTTTGATGGTGAGGTAAAGAAAGGTCAAAAAGCTTAAGCTTGTCTTCTTGGGATGAGAAAATATTTCCAAGTCCAAGGATACTCTGGAAATATGAAGGCTAGAGTATCCATCTTCAATTTGACAAGAAGAGCATCTATATGGTGGGAGCACTTAGGGAAAGTGAAAAATATTAATGAAAGGAAGATTGTGTGGAAACAGTTCCAAAAGTATTTCAAGCAAAAATACCTCTCTGACAGGTAATATGATGATAAGATCAAAGAGTTCCATGAGTTGAGATTGGGACAACTGACCATGGAAGAATATGCAAACAAATTCTTGGAGTTGTTGAGGTATGTCAGGTGCATCAAGGATGATAAAGTGAAAATCCAAAATTTTCGGAGTGGGCTACCTCAATCATATAGAGACAGAATTGAGTTTGATGAGACTATAACTCTAGAAGAGGCTATCGAGAAGGCTAAGTATTTCTATGATCATAACAAAGTAAAACCTGATAACCATAAGGCACGGGAGGACAAGAAGAATGAAAAGTTTGACCAAAGGAAGAAAGGTTTCAAGCCTTCTAACTTCATGAATCAACAGAAGCAATCATCACAAGCTGTGAGTAATCCAGTTAGAGTAATGGGAGAAAAGCCAAGAGAACCACAACAGAACACAGAACCACTCCAATGTTGGAGATGTGGAGGACCCCATACGTGAAGGAACTGTCCTTGTGAGGTGGGGTATGTAAGGCCAGCTTACAACGTCCAAGAAGTTGAAACTGTGGGTCAAGTGGAAAGGGTCGTCCCTAGGATTTATGCAGCGTTAGAAGATCGCTAGGAAGATCATCAGTCAACTGTAGTTTAAGTTGTAGGTAAGATTGTTACGCAATATGTTTCTGTTTTTATTGGCCCTAGATCTACTCACAGTTATATTACTCCTAGAGTTGTTGAGATTTGTTCTTTTAAGAAGTTAAATCATAACAAATCATGGTTAGTTCAACTAGCCACTGGGACTAAGAGAAAGGTTAGTGAAGTGGTAGAGAAATACCTATTAGAGATGGATGGTTTAGTCACTTTTGTAGATCTGAATGTTCTACCACTTGGTTCCTATGATATTCTCATTGGAATGGATTGGTTGGAAGCACACAGAGTAAAGCTTAATTGTTACAGCAATACTTTTGAGTGCATAGATGAAGAAGGCAACTTAAGGGTTGTAAGAGGCATGCCAAAGGTGATTTATGTTATGCAAATTTCAGCAATGCAGGTGAAGAAGTTATGTAGGGAAGGTTGCAGAGTGTATGCAGCCCATGTTTTGGAGGCAATAGAGAATGGAACTCCTAGGTTGGAGGACTTTCATGTGTTGCAGGAATTCAGGGATGTGTTTCTTGATGAGATTCTAGGGCTTCCTCCAAATAGGGGCATTGACTTCACAATTGAACTTGTGCCAGGAGCAGCACTAGTGTCCAAGACACCCTACTAGATGAGTACACCATAATTGCTAGAGCTGAAGATGCAGCTGCAAGAGTTGTTGGAGAAAAGGTATATCAGGCCAAGTGTGTCTCCTTGGGGAGCACTAGTGTTGTTTGTGAAAATGAAAGATGGTACACTCAGGTTGTGTATTGATTACAGACATATGAACAAAGTCACTGTGAAGAATAAATACACTTTGCCTAGGATTGATGACCTCTTTGATCAAATGAGAGGAGCAAAGGTATTTTCCAAGATTGACTTGAGGTCTGGTTACCATCAAGAAAAATCAAGGATGAAGATATTAATAAGACAGCCTTCAGAACAAGGTATGGACATTATGAGTTTGTATTCGTACAATTTGGTCTCACAAATGCACCAACTACATTTATGTGCCTAATGAATAGTGTTTTGAGCAGGTATCTAGACAAGTTTGTTCTTGTTTTCCTTGATGAAATTCTTGTTTATTCTAAGAATGAGGAAGAACGTCTGAGATTGAAATTGCAATTGCTCAAGGAGAATAAGATGTATGCAAAGTTGATAAAGTGTGACTCTTTTAAAGATAAAATTCATTATTTGGGTCACATTATCTCAGAGGAGGGCATATCTGTGGACCCTGAAAAGATTGAGAACATTATGAACTGGCCAACCCCAAAAAATGTGACATATGTAAGATATTTTTTGGGACTTGCAGGATACTACAGGAGATTCATTGAAGGATTCTCTAAGGTTGCACATCCAGTCACTTCTTTGCAAAAGAAGGGAATAAAATTTGAATGGACACCGAGGTGTGAAGAAAGCTTCTAGCAGTTGAAGAATCTTCTCACAAGTGCACTAGTATTGAAAATTGCAAACCAAGAAAAATATTTTGTGGTGTGTATCGATGCATGTAATTAAGTACTTGGAGGAGTTCTTATGCAAGACAACCACGTGGTATGCTATGAGTCAAGAAAATTGGAGCATGAGAATAACTATGCTACTCATGATCTAGAACTTGCAGCCATAGTACACGCTCTCAAGATGTGGAGGCATTACTTAATGGGAAGAAAGTTTGAGTTAAGGACAGATCGATGTGGTCTGAAGTACTTGTTTGATCAGCCAACTCTAAATGATAGGCAAGCTAGATGGCTCGAGTTTTTATGTGAGTTTGATTTTGAAATCAAACACATGAAAGGAAAAGAAAACAAAGTGGTTGGTGCACTCAACAGGAAGGTGCAGGAAATACATGTAGCATCTCTTAGTATTTTCCAACCAGATTTGAAGTAGCATATTGTTAATCATACTACTAAAGATGAAATGTATGTTCAGGTCAAGGACAAGTTGCAACAGTAAAGCCTTGAAAAGAAGTATGAGTGATACAAATTGGAAGAATATGAACTTCTTGCCTATAAGAAAAGAATTTATATTCTAGATGTAGCAGATTTGAGGAGAATTGTTATGAATGAAATCCATCAAGCTCCATATTCTGGTCACCCAAGATATCAGAATACAATTGCTACAGCCAGAAAGCAGTATTTTTGGCGAGGAATGAAAAAGGACATGGTTGAATATATTTCAAGGTGCATGAAATGTTAGCAGGTGAAGGTTGAGCATCAACACCCAGCAAGTTTGTTGCAGCCCTTGCTAGTCCCATAATGGAAATGGTAAGTTATTTCCATGGATTTTATTACAAGATTGCCAATCACTTGGAGACAACATGATTCCATCATGGTTGTGGTGGACAAGTTGACAAAGGTAGCACATTTTATACAGGTTAAGTCCACACATAAAACTGATGACATTGCAAAAAAAATCATCAAGGAGATTTTCAGATTGCATGGATTGCCTAAGGCAATAATATCTGACAGAGATGCCAAGTTCACTTCCAATTTTTGGAAGTGGTTGTTTGCATATTTGGGTACAAAGCTAAACTTTAGTACTGCTTACCATCCTCAGACTGATGGGCAGACAGAGAGAGTGAATCGGGTGCTTGAATACATGCTTCGCATGTATGTGATGGACAAACCAACCAAGTGGGAAGATTATTTACACTTGGTAAAATTTGCGAATAACAATGGACAGCAATATTAGAGGAAATTTCAACTCAAAATGGGCCTCCTAAGAAAAATAATAAAATAATATTTATTAATTTTGGAGGAAGAAAAGAAAAAAACTACTTTTTTGTTCATATTTTTGAAATATCGCCCTGTGATTTTACTCAAATTTTTATCGGGAGATCTCCCTGGATGAAGAGCTCGTTGGATGAGAAATTAATTTCCGCATCCAATGAGTACCCACTCGACATACTTTTGACGGACCCAGCTACCCCAAAAACAAGAAATACCTGAAAAAAATGTGATGATGATGTCATCATCATGTTTTTTCAGGTATTTCTTCTTTTTGGGGTAGAGGGGTCCATCAAAAGTATGCCAAGTGGGTACTTATTGGATGCGGAATTGGATTTCGCATCCAGGGATCTCTCCCAATCGAAATTTGAGCAAAAACACAGGGAGATATGTCGAAAATACGAACAAAAAAAGTAGTTTTTTTTATGATACCTATCCCCAAATTTATATTAAAAAAATTTTAAGATCTATACGGTATTTCAAATTTAAAGCGATTTCATTGGATAACACATGATGACATGGAATTTGAATTAGTGTTAAAAGGCCCATTTTGAATTGAAATTTTCTCTAATGCAAGCTTGGGGATGAGTCCATATGAAGCTTTGTATGGCAGGAGGTGTAGGACACCAGTGACTTGGGATAATCCAGTGAACAGGATTGTGCTAGGTCCACAATTGCTCAAGAAAATGGAGCAAGAGGTTGTAAATATCAGGCAGAATTTGAAAGCAGCCCAGGACAGACAGAAAAACTATGCTGATAAGCATAGAGTGCATAGAGAGTTCAATGTTGGGAATCATGTTTACCTCAGAGTGAGGGCAAGGAAGAGTTCCTTAAAGCTTGGAATTTTTTCCAAGCTATCACCTAGATATTGTGGGTTGTTTGAAGTGCTTGAAAGAATAGGGTCAGTTGCATATAAACTTGCATTAATGCATGCTAGCACTAGGGCTCATAATGTTTTTCATGTTTCTTTGTTTAAGAAATATGTGCATAACCCTAACCATGTGATTGATTGGGAAGTGATCCAAGTGGAACCCGAGGGAGAGTTTAAAACCAAGCCATTCTGCATCCTCGACAGGAAGGTCACAATGCTCCGAAATCAAGCAGTAGGACAGATAAAGATGCAATGGGAGCACTACGGTCCTGAAGATGCTATTTGGGAGCTGGAGGATGCCATGTGATTGACACATCCATTTTTGTTCAATTTTGCAGAGGACTGAGGTTGTGCCAGTGTAGCATTTTTGTTCAATTTTGATGAGCACAAAGAACAGTGTTGTTGTAGGGGGAGGGGAAACTAACACCCCGGTTTTTGACCCCTAATGCATTAAATTTTAAATGATGTAAATATCGTTATTTAATCATGGTGAGGAGCTCAAGGCAAAGGCTTGTTGATGAAATTGTCATTGATGCCAACATGGACTTGCAGTGGCCCCACAGGTTGTCATTGATGCCACCAAGTCCCACTTGTAGTTCCTTGGATCCCTTACAAAGTGGGTTTATGCCTTGAAGCACCTTGTACCCAGTTGACAAGGTCCTAGTACCCACAAACTTGGATCCTAAAGCCACCACCTTGTTGAATACATTGAAGAACCTGGAGATGGTTATGAAGAATTGGTAGACAATGGTGAATCCCTAAATGGATTGGAGAAGCATTAATGACCCATCATGTGGTCATTTATGAATTGATGGTGTCATGGTACCCCAGAAGAAGGACCATCTACCCCACAGGTGATATCTTGACCCTTGGAGGTTTCTTGAGGTGGTTGAAGAATCCCATGAAGCCCTCTTGTCTTGTTCAAGATGTCCTTGCACCCCTACCATCTAAAGGAATGCATGATGGGCCCATTGCTGGGGTCATGAAGCCCATTGTTTGCACCTGATGATGATCCTTAAACCCTTGAAGGAGGGGATAAGATTATGTGGATCCCATGATACTCTTGCTACATTGATGGACATACTTGATGGGAACTCAGTACCTTAAAATAATGGCTACATGATGTTGGTAACCTCACACGTGGCAACTTGGGTCTTGGAACCCACATATGTGGTTCAATAGTCCTTGGAGTCGCTACACATTTGATAATGTCCATGGAATCCCCTGCTTAATTGGTTAAACCCTTAGAGTCGTTGCTTGTGATAATGGATAAGACATGGCAACATTAATGTGAATATAAAAGGACAAATCCCTAAAATATGGATGCATGCTACCCCTCCTTTTTATTTTCTTTAAGGTGAATCCCTATTTAATTATAATTTAATTAAATTCATTTAACCCTGCCTTGCAAGGTCAGTCTGCAAAAAGGAGAAGATATTAGTTAATTTTAATGGTGAAATCGACTCCATAAAATACACTAAAATGTTTTTAAATTAAAAAAAAAAAATTTATGGAGTTAGGTCGGCTCAAAATTATGAAGGAAAATGTGTATAAATAAGAGGTTGACGCCCTCATTTCACATAAGAAGGATTCATGGATTTAGCTCTGATTTTTTGGGCAACAGCAGACTGTGATTTCAGGCAGCAGCAGACTGTGATTTCTGGAAGCAATAGACTATGATTTCGGGAAACACTAACTGGGATTTTTGCAGACACAAATTTACAGATAGAGAAAGATTTTTGGGGTATGTTTTTGGTTTGTTTTTTCAGCAGCAGATTTGAGGTGTTGGAGGCCTGTCCACACCATACTGTCCGACTTTTTAAGCCTTCACACAAGTCTGTTTTTTTTGTGAATTTTTTACCTTCAAGCATACAACAGTCCAAATTTTATTGCAGCAGCTACCATGTGACTTACCAACACTTGTTTTTTACCTTAACTCCACATTGATGACTAGTTTTTGGGTGTTTAACTACTGTGCAAATTTTGTGGAAGTGAGTGACTTCGTTGGAGGTTAAATAGTCCAATTCAGAGCTTGTTGATGTTGTAAAATCAGTGATGAAGATTGCAGCATCATAAATATAGAGGAGTGTGCCCTTATTGGATGACTATGGAAACTAGGTAATCTACCAGCATACACCTTGACAGTCCGAGCTTGCAAGTAGTGTTAACGGTCTTCCACGGTCTTGTTTTGCACATGGTTGGAAGTCTTGAAGGTTTGTTTTAGAGAAGTTCTGAAATATACAGTGATACAATGATGACTCCTTATACATTATTCTATGATGAAGATGCAATCTTGATGATGATTTATTTTTGACACTACAATAATGATGATAAGGCTTGGATGATGCCCTAGTTCCTGTGCATTGACAAGTTAGTACAAACTGTCTGTTTTGAGGGATTGAACAATCTGAGTCACAGCCCAAGTCTAAAGAGTGAGATACATAGGTAAAGGCATGTTAGTCTTGTACAGTCTAGTGTGTGAGTAGTCTACAAAAATTACAGTGGTGTAGTACAACATTGACAAGATGATTGACTTGATGATGGTAATGTATGAAGTACTTACCATTTGATTACGATACTTGATTGATGCCTTGATGACATGATACCTGCAAACTAGGATGATCATGAAGCGTTGAAGACCTTTTCACACTACTCAGCAGCAGCAGAGATCCAGGAATGCAAAACAGAAGATGATGGTGACATTCTAATGATGATGAGTAGAGTTGCAGCAGTGAAGAATGATGATCAGAGAAGAGGATGAACAGTAGAGGATGAACAGTAGAGATTGACCAACAACAGAACAGATTGAAGAAATAGGTGATGTTCATGTGACTGATGATATGATGTGACAGTGAGCTTTAATTGTAAAAGCAAGCTTGTCTTGCTTTTGAGGTTTGGATACCTCAAACCCTTCTTAGCAGGGCCTAAGAAAACCAGCCATGGTCCTGGACGAAGAGTAGGTTCTCTTTGTATCAGTGGGTGTTGATTTTACCTCACGGTTGTAGACATTCCAAAACAAGTACAAAAAGATTACAAAATCATATGGTGTTGTGTTCTCTTGTGCTATGGTTCTTGTTATGACTCCATGATTTAGATGCTTATGATTTATAAATGATGAAGTGGTAGATGTTTATGAAATGATTATGTAAATGGTATAATAATGCATTGACGAATTAGTTGTTGATTGTTAAAATTGAAAAATTAATAAAGACTGCACACATAGATTCACCCCCCCCTCTCTGTGTGCCTGGTGTGTCTAAAAATTGGTATCATATCTGGCCTTCATCACAAGCCTAGCAAGCTTTAAGGAGATCCTTAGACACAATGGAGGAAAAGGAAGAGTCATCAAGCAATGACGTGCCTATACTTGACATGACATATTATTTCAGTTGGAGGAGTAAAATGAAGGCTTATCTGAAGAAGTTTGGTGTTTGGGAGATTGTTATCAATCCACCTGCTCCATCAAATAAGAAGGGAAAATTAGTTGCACAGAAGGAAGCAAAGAAAGAAAACACCACAACCTTGAAGTTCCTCGTGGATGGACTTCCCAGCTCAGAGAAGGAAAGTGTAGGATAGTACACTTCATCCAAAGACCTATGGTTAAAATTGGAAAGCAAGTATCAAAAGGAAAGACCAGAGCCTGAAAACACAGATCAGGAATCAAAAGACAAGCCCCTAGAAAATATCAATCAAGAAGAAGACAAGCAAGAACATGACTCCAGTAAAGATATGGACTCTTGTCATTGTAACGATAGTTTGTGTGATGAAATTGAGAAGGTTCTTGCATATCATGATGAAGGGATATCAAAGGCTGCACATGAGATACATCTCACGTTGCTGAATATAGATCTCAAAGCCAATTGGTTCCTGAACACTGTATATCTGAACCAGAGTGATTTCACAAAGTTCAAAAAGAAAATCTTGGACTCCTTGAATGAATATCAGCAAAAGACCATGACAATGAAAGTGTTGCTTGTAAAGCTCAAAAACAAGGACAAAGAGTTTCGGGATCAAATGAAAGACAAGGATGTCAAAGTTGAACAACTAAAGAATCAATTGATTAGTCAAAAGGAAGAACCAGAAGAGCCTACTAAAGGGCTTGAAGAAACTAGAGAGGTCAATCATGATCTGAAGACTCAGTTGGAGGAAGCCAAGAGGATAGAAGAAAACTTGAAGATTCAGCTGGAAGAAAAGGAGGAGACTATCCAGAAGCTAGAAATGGAGGTAGTTGGGCTTAGGAAGAAAGGAGAGAAGAATGAATCTTTTGTCAAGTTCAAGGACAGTTCAGTTGTCCAAGATAAGATCTTGGATTTCCAGAGATCTCCACTTGACGAAATTGGTCTTGGTTACAAGAATAAAAAGGAAAAATATGAAGATGACACTTGGTCTCTGAAGAATCCAAAAGCAGGTCCATCAACATCCAAAGCTGCTCCCCATGCACCTGCACATGACAACAAGAAATTTGGAAGTTCAAAGATGAAACAAGGAATTAGGTCGATTCCTCAAAGCAAGCTCAAAAGACCCAGGTATGAAAGTAGTTTCAATGGTTATTGTTATTTTTGTTCTAACTTTGGTCATAAGGCTATGGATTGTAGATTCTATGGAAGAAGAAGGGTTGGAAGCCCCAATGGCTCAATTAGATGTTGGACATGTAATCAAGTCGGACATGTTGTTGCCACATGTCATGCATTGAGATGCTACACCTGCAGTGGGTTTGGCCACATATCCCAAGAATGTGTAAGTCAAACAAGTCAACCAAGAAGCAGTCCTTCATATACATCAGCAAGAAGATTTGACGATCAAAAGACAAGTGCCTACAGTCAGGGACACTCTCAGGCATGGAGAAATGAAGTTGATCAAAGAAGTGTTGGAAGTTTCAACAGCTCAGTCAGGTGCTGGACATGCAACAATGTTGGTCACATTGCTGCATATTGTCTTATGATGAGGTGTTATAGCCGCAGTGGCCTTGGGTACAAAGCTCAAGATTGTATGAGTACACGGAAGAAACCCTTGAGATCAAGTTACCTATACAGCTCATCAAGGAAAGCCAGTGCAAATGAACGAACAAATGCTCAAAGGACAGATGCCAAGAAGCAAGTATGGATGAGGAAGACCGAGCAGTTGCAGATAGGAGAGGTTGATCAGAGCAGGGAGGATGGTTTCAATATGGCAAGCCAATTGTAAGGTCTCTCAAAGACCTTAACACACCTTGAGTTCATGAGGCTGGAGAATGAACTCAAAAGAGAAAGGATGGTTACTCCAGGAATATAGACAAGTCCTAGGATCGTGCATGTTGATAGGGGGAGCAATGATCAATGATCAGTGGTTTCAGATGCAGATATATGGTAACCCTTTTCTATTGATGCCAAAGGGGGAGAGATGAATACAAAGGGGGAGATGAAGACAAAACGGGAGCATGCTCACAGGGGGAGCATGAGTTGTTGTTATCAATGACAAAGGGGGAGATTGTTGATGAAATTTTCATTGATGCCAACATGAACTTGCAGTGGCCCCATAGGTTGTCATTGATGCCACAAAGTCCCACTTGCAGTTCCTTGGATCCCTTACAAAGTGGGTTTGTGCCTTGAAGCACCTTGTACCCAGTTGATAAGGTCCTAGTACCCACAAACTTGGATCCTAAATCCACCACCTTGTTGAAGACATTGAATACCCTGGAGATGGTCCTGAAGCCTTGGTAGACGATGGTGAAGCTCTAAATGGCTTGGAGAAGCATTAATGACCCATCATGTGGTCATTTATGCTCTGATGGTCTCATGTTACCCCAGAAGAATGCCCATCTACCCCACAGGTGATATCTTGACCCCTGGAGGTCTCCTAAGGTGGTTGAGGTGGTTGAATAAGTCCATGAAGCCCTCTTGTCTTGATCACGATGTCCTTCCACCCCTACCATCTAAAGGAATGCATGATGGGACCCTTGTTGGGGTCATGAAGACCATTGTTTGCACCTGATGATGATCCTTGTACCCTTGAAGGAGGGGAGAAGATGATGTGGATCCCATGATACTCTTGCTAGACTGATGGACATACTTGATGGGCACTTGGTACCTTAAAAGAATGTCTACATGATGTTGGTAACCTCACACATGGCAACTTGGGTCTTGGAACCCACATATGTGGTTCAATAGTCCTTGGAGTCACTACACATTTGATAATGTCCATGGAAGCCCCTGCTTAATTGATTAAACCCTTAGAGTCGTTGCTTGTGAACATGGATGAGACATGGCAACATTAATGTGAATATAAAAGGACAAGTCCCTAAAATATGGATGCATGCTACCCCTACTTTTTATTTTCTTTATGGTGAAGCCCTATTTAATTATAATTTAATTAAATTCATTTAACCCTACCTTGCAAGGTCGGTCGTCAAAAAGGAGAAGATATTAGTTAATTTTAGTGGTGAAGTTGGCTCCATAAAATACACTAAAATGTTTTTAAATTAAAAAAATAAATTTATGGAGTTAGGTCGGCTCAAAATTATGAGGGAAAATGTGTATAAATAGGAGGTTGACGCCCTCATTTCACATAGGAAGAATTCGTGGATTTAGCTTTGATTGTTCGGGCAGTAGCAGACTGTAATTTCGGGCAGCAGTAGACTGTAATTTCGGGCAGCAGCAAACTGTGATTTCGGGCAGCAGCAGACTGTGATTTCTGGCAGCAACAAACTGTGATTTCGGGCAGCAGTGACTGAGATTTTTGTAGACCCGAATTTACAGATAGAGGAATATTTTTGGGGTATGTTTTTGGTTTTTTTTTGCAGCAGCAGATCTGAGGTGTTGGAGGCTTGTCCACACCATACTGTCCGATTTTTGAAGCCTTCACACAAGTCCGTTTTTTTGTGAATTTTTTACCTTCAAGCATCCAACAGTCCGAATTTTATTGCAGCAGCTACCATGTGACTTACCAGCACTTGTTTTTTACCTTAACTCCTCATTGATGACTAATTTTTGGGTGTTTAACTACTGTGCAAATTTTGTGGAAGTGAGTGACTTCGTTGGAGGTTAAACAGTCCAATTCAGAGCTTGTTGATGTTGTAAACTCGGTGGTGAAGATTGCAGCAGCATAAATATAGAGGAGTGTGCCCTTATTGGATGACTGTGGAAACTAGGTAGTCTACCAGCATACCCCTTGACAGTTCGAGCTTGCAAGTAGTGTTGAAAGTCTTCCACAATCTTGTTTTGCACATGGTTGGAAGTCTTGAAGGCTTGTTTTAGAGAAGTTTTGAAATATACAGTGATATAATGATGACTCCTTATACATTATTCTATGATGAAGATGCAAGCTTGATTATGATTGCTTATTGACACTACAATAATTATGATAAGGCTTGGATGATGCCCTAGTTCCAGTGCATTGACAAGTTAGTAAAAATAGTTTGTTTTGAGGGTTTGAACAATCTGAGTTACAGCCCAAGTCTGAAGAGTGAGATACACAAGTAAAGGCATGATAGTGTTGTACAGTCTAGTGTGTGAGCAGACTGCATAAATTACAGTGGTGTAGTACAACATTGACAAGATGATGTACTTGATAATGGTAACGTATGAAGTACTTACCATTTGATTATGATACTCGATTGATGCCTTGATGACATGATACCTGCAAACTAGGATGATGATGAAGTATTGAAGGACTTTTCACACTACTCAACACCAGCAGAGATCCAGGAATGCACAACAGAAGATGATGGTGACATTCTAATAATGATGAGCAGAGTTGTAGCAGTGAAGAATGATGATCAGAGAAGAGGATGAGCAGCAGAGATTGACCAACAACATAACAGATTGAAGAGACAAGTGGTGTTGATGTGATTGATGAGATGATGTGACAGTGAGCTTTAATTGTAAAAGCAAGTTTGTCTTTTTTTTGAGGTTAGGATACCTCAAACCCTTCTTAGCAGGGTCTAAGAAAACTAGGCAGGGTCCTTCCAAAACAAATACAAAACGATTACAAAATCATATGGTGTTGTGTTCTCTTATGCTATGGTTCTTGTCATGACTCCATGATTTAGATGCTTATGATTTATAAATGATGAAGTGGTAGATGTTTATCAAATGATTATTTAAATGGTAGAATAATGCATTAACGAATTAGTTGTTGATTGTTAAA
Organism: Pseudotsuga menziesii; assembly: GCA_001517045.1. NCBI lineage: Eukaryota > Viridiplantae > Streptophyta > Pinopsida > Pinales > Pinaceae > Pseudotsuga > Pseudotsuga menziesii. Next base: position 317,357 of record LPNX010321381.1, on the reverse strand, counting down.
ATTGAAAAACTAATAAAGACTGCACACACAGATTCACCCCCCCTCTCTATGTGCCTAGTGTGTCTAACAAGGCCCCACCATCGATTTAGTGTTTTATGTTTCAGCAATTAAAATCAATGTCGATGGTTATCATGTTAGCCGATGGTTATCGTGTTAGCCGATGGCACAATATAATTTCGAACATCATGTAAATATGCAATTAATAAAAATACCCACAACTAGCTATGTCAATGCAACAAAAGAGATGGGGGCATGATTTCACAAGGAATAGGGATGGACATAATTCAAACCATTGAGCCAATAATGTTGAGCCAAATTTCAAAGGGAGAACCCATCAACCTCTCAACTACCCATTTTGTCTTTTGTGCCCAATCATTTATTTCTTCCAGAAATTGGTTGAGGTAGTTAATTCCTTGGGGTGGGAAGAGTATGGAAATCAAATTTGTATTGGGGAAGCCACCCATTTTGGGGAAATCGAATTTTTACTTATGGGGCAAGATAACACCCACGAATGGCTTCCCATTCCAACATTCACCCATATGTTTTTCTCTCTCACGCAGCTGGAGCTTCCTGTGCATTTCTCCTTCACGTTTTCAGTTTGTTTCCTCATTTCCCATGCCTAGAAATCTATTTTTGTTATTGCTGAGTGAATGGCCATCAGAGATTCACAATTTGTTGATTTAGGGAGGTTTTATTTTCTCCCGTAATTCCCATAGACATTTTCTGAGTTCGAATTCACAAATTGGGGGTTTTGCAGAGGTCGTTTTTTCCCATAAACAATTGTTGAAATCGAGTTTGCTCACCAGGGATGATTACCCCATTTTCCAAATCCATTTTTTGTTGCAAAAATTTTCTTTCTTCATTCCCAACAGGTGTATTTTTTTTTATAGGAATCCTTGCTTTGGTCTGAACCATTAGGAGTGGAAAAGGCCAGAATTGGCTTGATAAACCTAGTGAAGAGAGGAACCTCACAGAGAGATCAAGAGGGGTTGGTTATTCTTCTGTGCACACCCTGAAGAGCACTGGAAGGGAAGGTATGGCCTGAGGGACTGTGTAGCAGTGAAAGGGATACTTCCTTGTGTTGGGTTTGTAGGTATCATGGAGGCCAAGCAAGATCTTGTGTAGGTGTCCATAGCTCTGTGGTTGAGCTCACTAGCTTAGCAATTCTCCTTTCCACTGCCTTAGCATCCTGATAAACCCAACTGTGTTTGGATTTCCTGAGTTTTGATGTGTATTTGGCTATGTGTGAGCCTATTGTTCCCTAGTTCCTTGTGGAAATCATGCCCAGCTTGGGGCTGGCAATGGTGCTGAGAGATTGATGAGCACACTGGCCTATGGTTAGGTGGATCGTTGCAGGGATATAGCCAGTTGCGGAACAACTTCTTTTCAAGATAAGTATTTCTTGTGTATTTAAGTTCTACAACTGTATTTGTTTTAAATTATCATGAACATGTTGAGTTCTTGAATGTGTTGAATGTATTTTTCTTCCGCTCTATTTTAATTAATTATACATCTGCATATGTATTTTATTTCAATGCGTTTTAATATTATATTCATGGGGTTAGATTCCTTGTTTTGACAGTAGCAACATTAGTTGAAGTCGCATCCTCTCCGTCGAGTAGAGGAGAGCGGACATGATAGGTACATCCTCTTCATGTACTTCTTCATGCTAACACTTTCGGGGTCTTTTGAGAGCTTCTTCTTCATCAAATGTCACATCCCTACTAATATCTATGTGATGGTATCCTGAAATGTATATCCTAAAGGCCTTGGAGACTTCACAGTATCCAACAAATATTCCCTTATATCCGAAAGGATCCAACATGGTTCTCTTTACTTTTGGAATGTGAACATATACTGAAAAACCAAATACCTTGAGATGGCTCACTTCAGGTTTCTTTCATGTGTACATTTCTTCAGGAGTTTTGAATCCAATGGCACTATGAGATAATCTATTATGCACATAAACTTTTGTTCTTGTTGCTTCATCCCATATATGCATAGAAAGATCTTGATCATGTATCATTGTCTTCATTGCTTCCATAATGGTCATATTATTTCTTTCTGCAACACCATTTTCTTGAGGATTGTAGGGATTGATTAGTTCCCTCTTGATTCCATCTTCTTTGCAAAAGGCCTCAAATTCATTTGAGGTATATTCTCCACCATTGTCCGTTCTGAGTGTCTTGATCCTTCTTTCTTAATGATTCTCTATCAAGGCTTTGAATTCCTTGAATTTTCTGAATACCTCATCCTTTGTTTTCAAGAAATATATCCAAGTCTTTCTTGAATAGTCATCAATAAATGTAACATAATATTCAAAACCACTCAAATATGTGGAGGGAATTGGACCACATACATCTGAGTGAATTAGTTCCAGCGTACCTTTAGTCTTTGTTTCACTCTTCGTAAATGGATTCTTGATATTCTTTCCTCTTGCACATCCTTTGCAAGTGCCTTCATGATCGATCTTCAAATATGGTAAACTTGTTACTACTTTGCTCACATAGCGTTGTTCCTTATAGTTGATGTAAGCAAGCCTCCTATGCCATATTTCACTTGAGCTAGTGGTCTCATGAACAAGTGTTGTTTTTTAATGTCCTTTGAGTTTATATAATCCTCCCTCTTCTTCACCAATGACAGATGCATCTTCAATTCATTTTCCTTTAGGCCACATAAGTACTTGTCCATTTAAAAATGCAACCCTATATCCTTTCTTATCTAATGCTAAGATAAAAAGTAAGTTCTTCGTCAAACCTGGTACATATAAGACTTCCTTCATCCTCATGGAAGTTCCAGAGTCAAGCTTGTAGCTTGCTTCATCAATACCTTTGATAGGATATTGATAGTCATCTCCTAAAGATAATTTCTAAGGAGAGTTTGTCTCTTCAAGTCTTGACAAAGTTTTCTTTTGTCCTTTCATGTGCTTTGAAGCACCACTATCAATAAGCCATGTATCTTCTCTAGGTGTTACAGACCCAGAGAGTGCAGAGAATAATACATACTCTTTTGCATCTATTTCTTTAGCTTGTTTTCTTCGGGGTCCTTCTTCTTATTCATCCTCATCTTCAACTAGATGTGCATGATGTATTTTGTTGTTCTTCTTCTTATATTTTGTTTTCTTCAATTGACACTCTCTAGCAATCTGTCCTATCTTGTGACAATTGTAACATTGAAATCAGGAGTAGTATTTTCTCTAATTGTTTTCTCTTCTCCTTTAGAACCTCTTGAGACGTCAAGACCCCTTGTGGCTTACCTTTTTGAAGTTAGATTGACTTCTTCCTCTTTTGGTATGGGTGGCTAGGGCTTGATCATCTTCTTTAAGTAGAGCTTCTCTATTGGCTACTCTAGCCTCCTCTTGGATGCATTCTTCCCATACAATGTCAAACTTCATGCTTTCCTTTCTAGAACACATAGTTTGGATGAAAGAATCCCAAGGTCTGGTGAGACCATTGAGAAAAGTATTCACTAGTTCATCTTCATAAAGGGAGTCTCCAATGGCTTCTAGTTGCTCCTTGAATTGGGAGACCCTTGTGAAGTAGTATTGAATGGATTCTCCTTTACTCATCTTGGTGATTTTCAATTGGGCTCTCAAATTCATCTTTCTGTTGATATTCCTTCCTTCATACATTCTGGATAGGGCATCATACATTTCCTTAGGAGTCTCTTTTAATGACACTTGAGGAATCAAGTGATCTTTGATAGAATCAACAATGATCCTCATATCCCTAATTAGGTCCTTCTTGTGCCTTTCCTTAGCTTCATATTCTTTTGGTTATGCAACTTCATCTTTGATGTATTTTTCAAGACCATTCTCTCTAAGAATGAGGCTAATCCTATATTTCCATGCTCAAAAATTTTCTAAGCCTTCTAGTTTGTCCTCAAGCTTAGTGCTTGGGGTCATATTATCCAGGAGGTCACTAAAAAATGAAATTTCTCAAAATGCAAAATTAACCTTACCAGGAGATGTGATTGACTTAGGTGAGTTGATTGGTACACTTTATTTCTGGAGATTCCAAGTCTTCACCTTTCAAAATTGACTTGCGATATTCTGATCTGCAGTTTTCTAGTTCTCTGGTTTTCTGAAGTTTTATGATCCAAATCCAAACTAGCTTTTGACTTTCCATGAGATATACCCACTCAAAAACTTTGATCTTGGGCTCAAACAATGCAACTTTCTATGAAATCATATCTCCAAAACTCCAACTTTGACAAAAACCCTAATTTCTTGTCGGAGAGGAGAGAGAGTTTCACATTGTGAAAGTTGTTATATTCATGCTAGCTCTGATACCATGTTAAGATTTCATATGCTCAACTAGATATCATTAGTATTCAATTCAATTTCACAACAATAGCATGTGCAGGATCACTAAAAGAAACACAATCACAAGATAGACACAGATTTATCTTGGAAACCCCTCAAGGGGAAGAAAACCCAGCAAAACTTCCTCTATAGAGATGTATCAAGAGTACAAAGATAAAACCCCAAACATGTGCTCTTCCTCCTTGCATATCTCTCTCTCTCTCTCTCTCTCTCTCTCTCTCTCTCTCTCTCCTATGCGCTATACACAAGTGAGTGTGTGTGTGTTCAAATGAGGAACACGGCTCCTTTATTTATACTCTTTATGTCACTTGAAATTTTACCCTAAAGATTCGGCCCCAACAAACTTACTGGGTCGACTTCACCTAGGAAGACACAAAACAGTATTATATTATATTCAAGAGGGTACTATTGACCCGACTTACAATGGAGGTTATACCTCATGACTCTATGATGACCAAATACAATAGTAACATCCCGATGGAGGAATAAGACATCGCCCATGGGTTACATCAATAAAATACATTTAGAATATTCTTTGAAGTTGCAATTTTTCAACAGATTAAATCATAAGAAAGGGTTATAAAAAACAACCAAGGTCAAGCGCTTCAATCTTCATTAAGTATCCCATTTTAAATGACCACATAATGGATTGTTTCTTCTTGTCTAGAGTAAGGGCTTCATCGATAGGCTAAGACATCAGAAGGGGCATAAGGAAAATTGTGTGAGAGTTTCAAAGACCAAGCTATCATATGACCAATAAAGAGACCTCAAACAAGCACTCAAGCACATGACCACATCAAATACAATGAGGCAGATAGTCCATCAATTGGACTTCAAAAGGGGACCAAGACAAATATGGGGAGGCTCTAACAAGTTAATGGGTAACTGGGGCTTTTTCCATTGTCCCAAGGCCTCTAAGGAATTCAATATTGGGCTTAGGAAACTACAAAAGGGATCATTTGACTTTAACAACTACACACTCAACACACACCAACCCTTGACTCCCAGGGCCTTATTGACATCAATGACCACATACTGTTGGCATCAATGACAACTTAATCAACAATCTCCCCCTTTGTCATTGATGACAACACCAAAGCTCCTCCTAAGAACAAACTCCCCTTGTTCACAACACTTTTCTCCCCCCTTGCATCAATGGAAAAGGGTGCTCCTTTTAATAGTACTTCTTCCCCTATCATATTGTTGTTTTGTTGAAGATGAACCAATTCAGTTAGGAGATAGTATGACCCCCAATTTTCCTCTGAGGTACTCAAAGGTCTCTCTAGGGAGAGGCTTAGTAAAGATATCTCCAATCTACTCTTTTGTCCCAATATATTCCAACTTGATATGTTTATTTGTGACTTGCTCCCGAAGAAAATGAAACTTGATGGGAATATGTTGTCTTGGAGTGCATGACCGTATTCTTTGGAATTCTGATGGCACGCATGTTGTCACATAAAATTGGAATTGGATCATCAAATGTCACTTGTATGTTTTACAAGTTTTGTTTCATCCAAAGAATCTGAGTACAAGAAGTTGTTGCTGCTATATATTTTGCTTCGTCGGTTGATAAGGATACTGAAGATTGCTTTTTGTTGGACCAAGATACTAGACAAATACGTAAGAATAATGTTGTACCACTAGTGTTTCTTCTATCGTCAACACATCCTGCCCAGTCTGCATCTGAGTAAGCTACCAATGTTAGCTTATTTCCTTTTGGATACCATAGTCCAAAATCCATAGTTCCCTTGAGATATCTGAAGATCATTTTGACTACAATAATGTGAGTTTCCTTGGGAGTGGCTTAAAATCTTGCAACTTGTCCAACGACTTGCATCACATCTGGCCTTAAGGTTGTTACATAGAGTAGACTATTGATCATTAACCTATAAATCCTTTGATCAACTTCTTTAGATTCATCATCCTTGCTTAGCTTACAACCAGTGACTATAGGAGTACTCACAAGTTTACAATCTCCCATCTTGAATTTATTCAACATTTCCTTTATGTATTTTGTCTAGATAATGAAAATGTCTTATGTTCGTTGAGATATATGAAGTCCCAAGAAGAAGGTTAATTCACCAAGCAAAGACATCTCAAATTCTTTATGCATATCCTTAGCAAAATGTTGACTTAGTGAATCATCATCACTTCAAAAGATAATATCATCAACATACACTTCAATAATAAGTATGTTATCGTAGTCCTACTTGATATACAAATTGTTGTCTGCACTTCCTCTTTTAAGACTTTGTTGTTGTAAGTATCTATCCAACCTGGAGAACCAAGCTCTAGGGGCTTGCTTTAAGCCATATAAATCCCTTTTGAGTCTGCACACATGGTCCTTGTTTTCTGAAAGTTGAAACCCTTTTGGCTGTTCGATGTAGAATTCTTCTTCTAATTCACCATTCAGAAAAGATGGTTTTACATCCATTTGATACACCTTGATGTCTTTGGAGCAAGCATAAGTCAATATCATTCTAATAGAATCCATTCTAGCTACTGGTGCAAATGTTTCTTCAATGTCTATTGCTTCAATTTGAGCATATCCTTTACAAACCAATCGAGCCTTGTTTCTAATTACCTGTCCATCTTCATTCAACTTATTTCTGAAGACCCACTTGGTGTCAATCACATTTTTGTTCTTGGGTGTAGGAACGAGTTCCCCTGTTTCATTTTTCTCAATTTGGTCTAGTTCTTCTTCCATTGCCTTGACCCAATGTGCATCTGTCCCGGCCTCTACAAAATTGCCTGGTTCAACTGTAGACAAAAATGAGAAGTGTACTTGTTCATTCCTTTCAGATTGTCTTCTTCAAGTTCATATTCCAGCACTTTTATCACCAATAATTAAGTCTGATGGATAATTCCTTTGATATCAATTCTTAGGGACCTATTGATCTTTCTGTTGTTCTTGTTCCATTGACATTTGATTATGTTCTTCATCCTCAGTAGGTTTTTCTTCATTTTCATCTAGTTGTTCTTCCATTTCGCTTTCTGATCAGAAACTTCCTTTTCTTCATCTTAAGAGTCTTCCAAGTCTTCTCTCGATGATGTGATTTGGTTCTCATTTATTTTAATGTTGATGCTTTTGATCATCTTTTTTAGTCTAAAATTGTAGCATTTGTAAGCCTTCCTTTTGGATGAATATCCAACAAATATGCCCTCGTCTACTCAAGAATCAAATTTCTCAATCTTCTTATCTTCTCTTTTGATGTAGCACCTGCTTCCAAACACTATGAAATGTTGCACATTTGTTGTTCTTCATGTCCATAGCTCATAGGGAGATTTATCATTTTTACTTCTGAGTAATCCTATGTTCATGATGTGTATTGTTGTATGAACAGCTTGCGCCCAAAATCTATCATTCAACTTAGATTCATTTAACATGGTCCTAGCCATCTCCGTCACTGATCTATTCTTTCTTTCAGCAACCCATTTTGCTGAGGTGTTCTGGCTACTGAAAACTGTATTTTTATTCCATGCTCTTCACGATATTTGTTGAATTCATCTGAAATGAATTCTCCACCATTATCAGATTTGAGGTACTTAATTCGTGAACCTGTTTCATTTTCAACCAGTTCCTTGAAAATTTTGAACCATCTGAAAGCTTCTAACTTCTGTAGAGAAGACAAACCCAAGTCATCCCGGTATAGTCATCAATAAGTAGCATAAAGTATTGTTCACCATTCATTCCTTTACTTCTTGTTGCCCCCCATAAATTAGTGTGAACAAGCTCCAAAGGTTTTGTTGAAGAGTGCTCTTTTGTCTTGAAATTGACTCTTGTTTGTTTTCCATGTTGACAGTGTTCACATACAACATTAGAAGGTTTTGTAACTTTTGGCATATTTCTTACTGCTTGGTTTTTGTAAATTTTGACCAAGTTGTCAAAATGTACATGCCCCATTCTTCTATTCCAAAGCCAGCTCTCATCCTCCTTTCCCCCGTGACAATTTTTTGAACTAGATCTTATCCAAAACATATATATTGTTAGGAGTCCTAGTGGTTTTGGCTACTACTTTCCTGATCCTTCTTTCATTATTCTGCATTCCCTTGATTTGAAGAGGAGTTCATGTCCTTGATCGCAAATATGGTTGATGCTCAACAAACTATGCTTCATAATATCTACAAGTAAGACATTTCCAGCCAAGGAATTTTTTCTTCCAAGCTTCATTGTGCCCTTCCCCAATACTTTTATTGAATTGTTGTTTCCAAAAGAGACAGATCCTTTATTCTTTTCAATATTACCAAAAGCACTTTTGTTACCTGACACATGCTTGGAGCAACCATTATCAACATACCATTCACCAATGTTGTTATTCTGGGCTTGAAGAGCAATTCCACATTCATGAATATTCAAGTTGTCATTGTGTTTGATCCATACCTTTTGATGTTCCCCCTCTTGATTGCTGGACATTTGCTCATTTTTTGTCGTTACTGTCATTCTGCAGTCTCTAGCCATATTTCCAAATTTGTTACGCTTATAGCATTCTACCTCAAATCCAAAGGACCAAATCTGTATTTTTGTTGTGGCCATCTGGTTTGCAAAGTTATTCCTAGTCTCAAAATTTCTCCTTTGTAAACAGTTTATAGCTTTGTGTCCAAATTTTCCACATGTAAAACATTAGCGATAAAAGAAATATCCAAACCTGGGAACAAATGGAGGAATTGTCCTTCTAAGATCTTGTCTTTATGTTGACCCTCTTTCTAGTATAGATTGTTCTGGTTGGCATTTGATATTGTCTTTATTAATAGTCTTTGACAACCTCTATGTAGCTTCTTGGCTTTTCTTAATTACATGTTGTCATAGATCTTGAGGCCTCATCGATATCTTGCTTATATCCTACACCGGACTTGTTGAAGAATGGCTTATGATTGCTGATGATTTGCTCTAGAATCTTGGAGTTGTTTTTATATTTCTTGCTGATATTTTTCTTCTGCAATTGGGCTTTCACCTATGTTATCTCATACTTAAGATTTTCTTTTTCATTTATAGATATGTTGTTCAATAAGAGAGTCTTCAATTCTTTTAACTTCTTCCAATTTAACCTTCAAATCAATAATGACTTGCTCAGACTTTTCATTAGGAATTTGAGATTTGTCTCTTAGCCCTTGTACTTCTTTGAGTGCCTTGATCTCCTTCCTTGCTTTCTTTAGATCCTTCAAGGCACTTAAAAATTTTGCTTCAAGATCTACCTCACCTTCGGATTCAGATTCATCATCACTATCAGGAGCTTCATATGAATCTATTGCCATGAAGAGTACCTTTTTCTGGCTCACTGCCACTGTTACTATCACTAAATCTGCTACGGTCACTCTAGGAGTCTTCACTGGAAGAGTTGTTGTTCCTTTTTGAGTAGAGACTTTCCTTCTTTGTGAACTTACCCATTTTCTTATCCTTGTAATTCTTGCATTTCTTGTATTGTTTAGAGCTGTCATCTTCATCACTATTTAAGTTCTTTGCATAAGGACATTTAGAAGCAAAATGACCCATTTTTCCACAAGAAAAACACTTGAGAGGTAACTTACTTTGTATTTACCAGTACCTCTTTTCAGCTTTCTTACAAAGTTTGCTATTTTTTCATCATCTAAATCATCTCTACAAGAAGAGCATGGTTTGTCCTTCTTTGTTGACTTGCTCTTTGATTTGGTCTTCCTTGATTGCTTGGAGGAGACTCTGAATGTTGCTTCCTTTCTAGGAGTATCCTCATCTTCAATTCTCATTTCATAGGATACAAGATTCTTATGTAGTTGATCCACTGTCATAGTGCTTAAGCCTGCTCTTTCTTCTAAGGCGGAGATCTTAGGATTGAACCTCTTGGGAAGAGTTCTCATAATCTTTTGAACAATTATGGATTCATCAACTTCTTCACTGAAACCTATGATGGTATTCACTAGTTGATCAACTCGAAGAATATAAGTTGCAATGTCTTCATCATCATTCATCCTCAAGTGTTCGGATTGTCCTCTATATGTTTGAAGTTTGGCTTCCTTAACCTTTTTATCTCCTTCATATGTGGTTTGTATTTTTTCCCGCATTTGCTTTGCAGACGTGCATTTCATCACTTTAGCAAAGACTAGTTCATCTATGGAATCCATAATGTGGTTCTAGATCTGTTGGAACTGTCTTTGGTACAGTGTACCCATTCTCAATAATTTGTCACATTTACACCCCTTAAGCTTCTAAGTACGTTTGTGTCCTTGTACTCCAAAAAGCATAGTTAGAACCATCATAAATGGGTGTTCCACTTTTACTATCTTACGGACTTTCCCATGACTTCCTTCCAGTGGTTAGACTGTTCTTGAAGGAACTCGCTCTCATACCAATTGTTGAAACACTGAGAGGGGGGTGAATCAGTATTTGCACATTATAAAATTTTAACTTTAGTCAAGATCAAGTTGCTAATCACCAATCATAGCAGCTTATCATCAATATTCGTGAAAAGTAACAAGATGCACAATACACTGTTGATGTATATGTAACTTCGGAATGTATTCTTCTATGTATTTTATATTATTGTAACCCGATGTTTATTCTGGGATGTTTCTATTATGTATTTGAGTCATGTGGTCATGCCCCGATGTTCCGATCGGGAGGATTATAATGTAAACAAGTCATATCAAGTCATTGGGTAAGTCCCCACTGTTTAGGGGCACTTGAGTTATTATACACTAATTAAGGTGTAGGCTCGAGTAGTAATTATTAGGTTGAGTGCACTTCAAGTCAACGGAAGAATATAAATAGAGAGTGAGAGTCTCTCTATTTATCACTTGTGACTTAGCTCTCTTGCTCTCTAAAGGGTGGCGCACTTTAGGAGAAGGAAATTCTTGGCTTGACAGAAGACAGAAGGCTGCTATTGTGTTGGGAGGTCATCTTACTGTTTTGGGATCACATCTTGTGGTGATACTATCTTAGAGGAAGTTGAGGGGTTTTCTCCATTTATGGTTTCCCCTCCTAAAAGCTTTGTGTCTCTTGTCTCTTGTGATGTGCTTATGTTATTGCTGGCTTGTTATTCTCTCAGTGAAAAGATCCTAACATAATGCTAGCTTAAATGTTGAAAAACTAACATACACAAGATTTTTACGTGGAAACCCAAGCTTTGGGAGAAAAAACAAGGAAGCCTTCATAATAAAAATTTGACCCAACAGCAACTAGAATTACAAATTTGACACTACTTCTCCAATTACAACTAGAAAGAGGCTACAACCTCCTAGGCTTCGTAAGCTACAACCGACGAGCTATTGCAACAACTCAACTCACGAAATTGTGATCCCTATGACCACCCTGCCACCCTAAAGAAGAATGATCTTGAATTGAACATGTGGACCTATCAAAATTGATCAATGACCTTACTGCTGATCACCTCTACTCATAACCCAGTAACTTTTGCACTAACATATCATCATATTTTTGTCATGTCATTATCTCACTATATACTGAGAAAGTATCTGAATGTATCATTTCATATTCATCAAAACAAGTCTCTGTGTAATCATGAAATCATTGTGCATTGAAACAAGACAATATGTATCATGGTCACTGCACTTCAAATATCATTGCTT
>LPNX010321381.1:277274-301997 GCA_001517045.1 Pseudotsuga menziesii | reverse complement strand
GAGTTAAAATAAGGCCCGTTAAAAGTCATATTATTAAATCGAAAATTTGGATTTTATATTTAAAACAAAACACTTCAAATTTTGAAAGCTTAACAACATGAATATTATATTAATATTTTATTAGTGGATGGGTAATTAACCCACCACCACGTAAGGACCCAATTGAACCTATCAAGAAAATGCTAGTCAACTCACCTAACAAAATTGGCCCACATGGGTGTGGCTCATTGGCGATTCGCTTGATATGAAGTCACATGTCGATCACGCATGCACACCTTGTACCTGTACGATAGTATTAGTGTACAACATACTTTTCACGCTTGAATAGTTGTATAAAATGTCATACATTGATTAGTTAAAGATATATTAATCATCTTAGGTAATGGATAGTTAAGTTCTTAATGTGTTAAATAAATGAATTATTCATTGTATGTAACACGATAATAAACATTTAGAAAGTGCCTTCAATTGAAAGTATCGTCAATGTAAAGTGTTGTAGACAAACATTAACATTGAATAATTGTATTGTTTAATTGTTAAACATAATGAACTAACCCATTAAATATACTTTGTTTATTAATACAAAGGTACTATGTTGATGTTGGGTTACTTATCGATTAACAAATAAATATTGGTTTTATTATTCACCATTAATAATTATTATTATTATTATTATTAAACTAATATTAATAATAATAATCTATCAATTACCAAGGATCATAAGTGAATAAGAAATTGCTTAATTAGTAAGTTAATTAATTATAAAGGAGATTGATTGAAACTTTGTTTATCAAATGAAAAGGGATTATTAAATTATTAAATATACCAAAGGAGTTAAAATAAGGCCCGTTAAAAGTCATATTATTAAATCGAAAATTTGGATTTTATATTTAAAACAAAACACTTCAAATTTTGAAAGCTTAACAACATGAATATTATATTAATATTTTATTAGTGGATGGGTAATTAACCCACCACCACGTAAGGACCCAATTGAACCTATCAAGAAACTAACCAATAAATGCTAGTCAACTCACCTAACAAAATTGGCCCACATGGGTGTGGCTCATTGGCGATTCGCTTGATATGAAGTCACATGTTGTAAGGGAGGTCACGAGTTCAAATCACACTCGGGCTTACCCGTGTCCCATGCTTGCGAGCGGTTGTCAAACACCTAGGGGTATAGTGGTATCGGCAATGGATCTTTGGACCACATGTCACGCGAGAATAAGAAATTGTTTAATTAGTAAGTTAATTAATTATAAAGGAGATTGACTGAAATTTTCTTTATCAAACGAAAAGGGATTATTAATTTATTAAATATACCAAAGGAGTTAAGATAAGGCCCGTTAAAAGTCATATTATTAAATATCTATTTAAAACAAAACACTTCAAATTTTGAAAGGTTAACAACATGAATATTATATTGATATTTTATTAGTGGATGGGTAATTAACCCACCACCACATAAGGACCTAATTGAACCTATCAAGAAACTAACCAATAAATGCTAGTCAACTCACCTAACAAAATTGGCCCGCATGGGTGTGGCTCATTGGTGATTCGCTTGATATGAAGTCACATGTTGTAAGGGAGGTCACGAGTTCAAATCACACTTAGGCTTACCTGTGTCCCATGCTTGCGAGCGGTTGTCAGACACCTAGGGGTATAGTGGTATCGGGAATGAATCTCTGGACCACATGTCACACGAGTACCACCCCAGTCCCCAGTTGTTGATTCCCCTAGTCACTAGTTATCAATTTGCTGAAGGATCTACTACAACCTACGGTTACAGGTATACTACTGGTCGTTTAGAGAAATGATTAACAGTTTAAGATTCTGAATATCATGCAAAATTCTTTAAAATGCTTAAAATACATATTTTGCATAAATAATTTTATGCAGAATTTATTTCCTATTACCATGCTGTTAAAATTTTCATGTCAAGTTAAACTTGTGCAAAATTTTATATAGATCAAATTAAACTGAAACTTTTGCGAAACTTTTGATAACAAAACAGTCTAGCACATAATCTTATTTTCACAAAACAACGATTTAGGAGCTGATACAAATTTGATCACAAACATAGAACTTAAATGCCCATCCTGAATGCATAAGCACTGCATACAACCTCTTATAACACTACAAATTTCCGCTTCATTATTTGTGCCAATGCCTTGAACACAATATAACTGCCTAACCTCCACCTTGTAAAGGCATGGAGTGTTTCCATAACCTCCACCCCCATAATGATAATCGTGCATTAGTCCCTTTTATAAGTGTTTGTTTTAACCTCCACCCCTTGAAGGCATTTGAGTGTTAATCATTTTTTCAAGTACTTGTTTTAAGATGGTTGCTTAAGTAACACTCCCTAATAATTAATAAATATTGCTCATGCTCACAAACTTTTGTAAATTCATTATGCATACAACTATATTAAAAAGGGAAAAAGTCAACAAAACCCTTTATTCAATGTTTTTTGCTTTACTGATTGAATTCTTTCTATTTTTAATACTTAACATCAAGATTTTTCAATCTCTATCTTCTTGTGCCCATTCTTGCTATGTCAATATGGCAACAATATATAGCATTAATCTGAAATTTAAGGTGATTAAAATAAAGTTCACACCTCAAGCACTTAACCAAACTCTACATGCCCAATTCATTATTTCCCAACATACACTATCATGTGTCCACACGAAATTGTTCCACGCCCACCTTTATCTTTTAAAGATTCCAACTTCTTTGTTACAAAGGCTAACGAATTCCCTCAACCTCAATCATTCTAAGCAGACCCTGTATGCAACTCTCAAGAAACCTCCATGTTTCTTGGAACAAATTATACTACTTTTGCACTACTACACCTACATATTTTTTATTTGGCAATTATCCACACATGCATAGTATCAGTTTCTGTGAAAATATTTTACATAACCTAATATATGACAGGGATCTAGTTATTTGTGGTCGAACTTGCAACACAAACATTTGCTAAAACAGATGAAATAATAGCCTTTATCTGCATGACCATCTAGAAAGTTAAAAAATCAATGAACAGGAGACGGAACTTTATGGCATTGGCATAGGCAAATTCATTAAGCTACATGTTGGCACTAAGAGAAACGAGGTGCACTCTACAGCCCAGGCTCCACGTGAGGTGTGTTCCACCTCTAATGTTAATAAATTAAAATGCAATATTTCAAGAACAGTGAAAATAAAAAGTATATATATATAGCCCAAGGAGTTTGCTCAACCAATTGTTGCTTATGTTACTGGGCATTTGGCTAGTTCTGTGCAAGCAGGTTCCCAGTTCAAACCTCCCTGGATGAGGTTAAGATGGATCTATGCCAGTTCAAAATCAGCCAGAAAACTATGAAAAAATCACAATGCAGAAGCATAATGACCAACATTAAGTTTGTCAAATTCCATCATCTTCCTTTAAAGTTGAAAAAGTTAAAAAAACTGCTAGAATCTTTTGTATATGTGCTTTTTTGAATCCGTATGAGGCAGCAGAAGACAAATTACACCACTTTGTCACTTGATTCCATTGAATTGATGTATTAACAACTAATATAAAACCAATACTCTTTTTTAAGAAAACTGATAGAAAAATAGTAGCAAACCACTATAAAGGCCACTTAGAGAGAGGGGCCTCCAGAAAAAATTTCAGGACTCTCAGAGAACCTTAGATATTCAGAATCTATAAATTCCAACAATGCCAGTCTACAAGCTAAAAGCCAAATATCATGGCATGCCCACTAACTTCAGCACCTACTGCTGATTTTATTGCCAAATATCAATTTTTGACCATTTCAGCGAAGTACCAAGAAAAAACTCTCCTTGGCAGTTAACCAAACATGGCATGCTATTTTATGACAAACTGCATATGCTAATAGAATCTCATAAACTTTACAGAGGCTGAAAGAAGGGCGTCAATAGATGATAATCTTCACCATGGTGTCCCATATGTATGCAAGATGCGCATTCTTCACCAAATGGCAAAAGTGTATACAAACTCTGCACTGTTTATAGATCAAAATGTATTACATGGAAAGACCTTCCTAACAACAAACATCAAAGAAAACACCTTCAAGAACCCAGCACTGCAAACCAACATAATAGAAAAATGCATTTGAAAGACAGATTACCTTAAATGAGAATTACTTTTACTGATACGACTCACAAGCATCAAAACTTCAATGTAAGCAGTCGCCAATACTAACCTTCACATGTGTAGTTGTTTCTTGCAGTATCAATCAGAAGACTCTGGCTCAACATTCTTCAACTGGTTCCGTTCAGATAAAATTATATACGAATAAAACAGTAGTATTGTAGCACTGCCAACATTCAAGATAACTTCTTGCATCAAAGGCATTTCCAAGGCCAACAAAATTGACCAAAGAAATAAAGACACTAATTGAAATGCAGCCCAAATGTAAAAGGGACTGTATGATACAACAGAGTACACAATCACTAAGAACGTCAACAAAGAATAGATAACAGCACCATACTACAAGATGTCTACATTGATGCATATCAGATCCTGCCCCTAAACAATAAAAAAACAAAAAGATCACTGAAACATTGAGTAAAACAACATTTTGTACTTTTTATTGCTTTTTGTCTATGTTATTGGATCTCTTCCCCTGCCTCACTTGATAAGCCCATATATGTACTGAATTTGAATCCTTCTCAGATATGTCTTGGGTCCTTCATGTATCCACGTTCATAAAGGATTCAACATGGAAATCAAAATGTAGAGGACCCATACGGGATAGGTCTTGGATGGATTCCCAAATTATATTCCACCCCCACCCCTCCAAAAAAAACATTGAAACATAAATAAATCAGCATTCACAACAATTTCAATTAGACACCTAAATCTAGCATTATACTTTCTTTGTGCCGTATAGCTACCCATCAGCTACAGCTCCCTTTGTGCAAGGATTTTTATCATGTACATGCATGTCTGTTACTGGTCTGATGTCTGAAGAAATATCTGACACTATTTTTCATTCTTGTTGCCCAGAAAGTATTAGATGTTGTAATAATGAGATAGGAGGCACGTTCTATAGTCTCTACTTGACCATTGTTTCAGAATCGTTTCACAACCTTACAAGTAATGCAAATTAAAACTGCATAAAGCTTCGAGCATTAAAATCCTTTATTAAAGGTTATACAAGTTTATTTTAACAACTAACTCAGCTTCTCCATGGTATGCAATTAGCACCATACTTCAAAACAATTGTGTATAATGTGTATTTCTATATCATATCATATCAAACATAATAATTAACAATGTATCTGTATCTGTCCCAATGAGACTATAACTATTTCATAACTATGTTGCATGGGAATGCATCCCCACCTGAAAGACCAACATATCTGCCAATCTCATGTTTCCAGGACCTTGGACAACTCAAAGACATTACAGTTTGCTCTGGGATGTCATTGGAGACTTGGGAACATTTAGCCCATACCTGAGCCATTCCAGTCAAAATACCAGGAATATTCGCTACAGCCCCTGAAAATTTGGGGAAGCCAGATCGTACCTTCCAACTGCAGTGGCTTATGACGGTTAAAAAAAATTAAAGGTGCAATGTGGGCACAGTGGGTAGATCCCTGAACACTAAAACCGTATTCTAACGCTTAGTCCTCTCAGCCACTTGTCATTCCTATACTTCCCTCTCACAGAGACACTACAACTCACCCCAGGCAACCTATGACTGGCAAGTAACATCTTCACAGCTCTCCAGGAACAACATAACCTACTCTCATGCCTTGTGACAGTTTTGACTTTTTGTTTTGTTTTGAAATTTATGCACGGGCAATGAGAGTTAACTTTTAAGTCGTTACTTTTTTCCATCTGAACAGTCTGAATTTGATGCATAGCATAGGCAAATGTTGTTTGAATCATTTGGGTATTCATGTTGAATTGAACTACTCTACACAAGGAAGAATGCATCCCTTTCATTCTGAATGTCTTGGATCTATCATCTGAAAGAGGTTTAGTCTTAGATAAATGAAAAAGTTTTTTTCTTATCAAAGACAGATTCACTCTCTCTGAACAGGCTAAAAATTTAATGGGCGCAATTATCTTGATGCATACATGAAAGTATAATATCATGTTCCATTATATATTTAATGCATAAAGTACCCTTGATTCTTTTTCAAATAGGGGAGACGGGCCTTGGCTCCTCACTAGTGATCTCACAAAATACCATAGATATTATATATAAGCATAGGGGTCAGATTACACCACCTTGTTTGTTAGCTTGTTCTAAATTTGAAGAATCACAAAAGCTGTTTTGGGTTGTTGGTCATATTTATTCAATATCTGACTGCACAACAGTCTGGAGTTCATACATGACATAAATGATAAATTGATGACTGACCCATGCAGCAAACTAAAACGTCTAGACTCTTTCTACCATTATCTGATTAGCTCAGTGTAAGCCCAGTGTTCAAATTAGTTTAATGGGCCAGCCAATATTATCAAACAATAATCAGGGTGGACGTTTTCAATATCAACTATTAGAACACATTGCAATTTCATAATTGCCAATTGGATATTTAAGCAATAAACTAGTTCTGTTTCATCATTTATGTCTTTTAGGAATTCTCAATTTCTTTAATATATATATATTATTGTCATCACATACCTGTCATCCCTGAAAAATTTGGGGGTGTGCTCTAGCCATTTTGGACACTGGTTTCCCTGTCCCTGCCATTTCCATTCCGGACACCAGTGCAACGTAATAATTTCCGTACATGGAAATTTTAACCTTTATAAATGTTTTCTGTGGAATACACAGTTGTACCCACTACGGATATTGCCAAAATGAGGTGGGAATCTTGGGACGTCCCCGATGTTCCATCCTTGTAAAGGCCTACCGGAGATGGGGACATCCCTATATAGGGGTACCCACACCTTGGGAGCATACCCTCATGCTACACTGGTTAGAAAAAAGTGAGAACACCTGTGACCTATGAATTAATTATTATTATTATTACTGATATATATATATATATATATAGAAAAGGATGATTTTTAATGCCATCCATGACAGTATATATACACATTAACTGGTCATGTGTCACTTCATTAATTATTATTCATGTTTATTACAGGATCAAACTTTGACAAGACTACTAAGACAACAGTGCACAATATCTCCTAATTGTACTGGACCCCTTATTGGACCCAAGGGTAAGGGGTCAAGTATCTAAAGAAGTGACTCGGCAACTATTCCTAGAAACATTAAATTAGCAGTGACTAAAAGCCAACACAGTGTTGCCTTTTTCATGTAACTTCTTGAAAGGCTATCCTCATGTCAATAACACCAATATGAATTCTCGTAAACAAAGACGTTTGTAATTTAGATAAAAAGTATTTGCATTTTTAATGGCAAAAGAAAATAACTGACAACAACTATACATACAGCCTCCCCCATGTAACTTTTTAATTTCCCAGAATTGTTTGTACATGTACAAATTTAAACTTAGGCACCTCTCCAATTAATAAAGTAAACTATAAACAAGGCTGAAAATCGACTAAATCATGTAAGAATCTCACCAAAAAGAAGGTGCTTAATTTCATTTGAAGTTTAAACTTCTTGAATTGAGAATAATGCAGGCTTCTCCCCAAGTGTTTTCTGTAAAAGGAATCTGCAACCTTTCACCAAGTCTACAATGCTTATCCCTGGTGTGAAGTGATCAGATAAAAAGGGATATCTACGCATGTCCTCCATTCAAATAATTCGCAACCTCTAGAACAAATTCCTTGATATCTCTAAGGCATCACACATTTGGAATGGGCATAGTCTGCTAATTTCAGACCATGATAAGCAAATTTTGAACTCAAATATTAACCTAAACACTAGGTAGCAAAAAACTGAAAACCTCCTGTCCAAAACACTACTTTTGAATGCATTAAACTACAAGCACATACTGTTGGAAATGCAAACAGCAAAAACACAAAACTGAACTCTCAATACTGCGTCTATCTTCTATTGAAAACTGAAAAAAGAATTACACTGCTATAGCTCAAAACTCAAATATGCGAACCAATACAGTGGTGCACCAGGCATCTCCTTTATAGACTAGGAGAAACTAGGATTGCAATCACTGTCCTCCATCCCTGTGTAGCACATTAAACTAGGAATAGAACCCTATCACTAAAACTGCCAAGAACTGTGTGCCTCCCTGCAACAGCCAAATACCTAGAGAAGTAGGTCCACTAGGAGAGATTGATCTTCATACAAATGTGTGCCTCCTACATAGGAAAGTGCTCCCTATCTAAAATTGGAAGTTTCCCCAGCTCATGCACTTTAGCTAAAGACACAACTATCAGTCTACCATCTATTATAAAACCGAAATGCTAAATGTGGAACAGCAGTTAATACTAGGTGTCACATCCCCATACCCTATAACGCGGATTATTAAAAATTTTGCCTTACGAACACTTGTTCTCTTTTCAAACACAGGGCATGGACATTAACACACTCTTCATCATACATTCTCCGGCTTAAGAACCCCTGTACATTATTGTAACAGTTGTTCCGTCGTTAACAGATCCATTTTGTGCACAGAAGCCTTCTTCCGCACTGAACCTGTTCTTTCTGCACTTCCGCTTCCACCCTTCCGACCTCGGAAATTGGAAATCGAAAACATAATGTGCAACGGAAAACATATAACCACAGTTCCGCCTTCCGGCTTCGGAACTCGGAAGTCAGAAACACAACCTTTCGACGGAATCGTTTAACGGCCTTCCGCCTTACAGCGCAGAACTCGAAAGTCGGAAACCAACTCTTTACCTTTTCCAGTTTTCCACCTCCCTCGTTCTCCCTTCTCAGGCGGATTCTAGTTGCGGAAACTCACTTCATGCCTTATCTTTTCTCCTAATTTCCACATCCCGCCTTCCGCCCTCCGCAGGCAAATCCCAAAAGTCGGAAATCCCACATTCTGCTCTGATAAAATTTCTTTCTTCTACCTTCCACATCCCGCCTTCCGTTGTGGATCTCGAGGTGTGGAAACACTTAGATCAGCTGCAGACTAACTCTTTAACCAGGCTTTCTAGCCTCCAAGGACTTGAGCAAAATGCATTGAACATACAAGGCAAAACAAAAGTAAAATGCAAGGAAATATACACGAGTAAAACCCCTACTTAGTCATCATCCGGCATTCAACATGAACATAGTGATTCAAAGACAAATACATGGCAGAAACAAGCATAACAGAGATACTTATGCAACAGTGAATCCTACTTCATTCATAGCAATCATTCTTCGTGATCAATTCATCATATTCAATCATAAGTAACTTATATGCATAAACAAGAATGACAGAGAATACTTATCTTGGATGATGGAGTTGTTCTGCAACTAGCTAAGTGACTACAACGTTCTACCCAAACATAGGCCAATGTGTTCATAAATCTCTCAACACACTGCTGCCCCCGAGCTGGGCATGATTTCCACAAGGAACTAGGGAACAGCAGGCTTATACACAGCCAACACACATCAAAACACAGTCAAACCAACCTACAGTTGGGTTTCTCAGACTAAGGAAACAAGCCAAAACACAGCAAGACACAACCAAACCAACTAACAGTTGGACTTATCAGGCTGCTAAGGCAATGGAAAGGTAGAGTTGCTAAGATAGTGAGCTCAACCACAGAGCCATGGACACCTACACAAGATCCGGCTGGGCCTCCTCAATACCTGCACCACCCAACATAAGGAAGTACTCCCTTCACTGGTACACAGTTCCCTCAGACCATACCTTCCCTTCTACTGCTCTTCCAGGTGTGCAGGAAGGATTTGCCAACCCCTCTTGATCTGTCCGTGAGGTTCCTCTCTTCACTAGGTTTATCAGCCAATTCTGGCCTCTTCCATGCCTTGGTCTTCAAACCAAAACAAGGATGCACACACAGCAATCCACAAAGAAAACTCAGCCTCACTGGCTCCACTCTGTAACACAGAGAAAACCAGATCTCATACCACAATGTCACACAGACAAACACTGCGGAACCACACGTCCACAACTCAGGATGGTCGAACGACCACACTGCGCGTCTCCAGGGCAACCAAGAAACCACAAAGGGTCACACTCTCATAAAATCAAGAGATCACCACTGCCCAATCACTCAACCAAACACCGTTGGACTCCTCTTCCGCTACTCAGGGTAGTGAACCAACAACACGCATGAACAAACTGATCAGAATGATCGAATGGTCTCCCATGACCGAATGGTGGAATGGTCGGGAATAATGAACAACTCCCCCCACCCTCCGGAAAACACAAAACCTTCTTGCGCCTGGGGGAAAAGAACGGATCGGCACGCATCACGTGCTTTCTTGCTGCAGAAGCAAGGATGTGGATTCCCAGACTGCAGACTTGCAGGTTTTGCTCAGACACACAATCAAACTACCATGCCTTGCTCTGCCCAAGGCATTAACAGCCCTAACCAACTTCTGGAAGAAATTGATGATTGAGGACAGAGGACAAAAAGGGTAGTTTAGAGTTCATGGGCTTCTCCATTGACATCTGGTCACACCCTATTGACTCAGGGGTTTGACTAACTCCCCTCCCTACCCCTTGTGGAATCTTGCCCCCATCTCTTTAACGTTTTGCAGTCCCATAGCTAGCTATGGTATTTAATTAATTTGTACATCTCCATGATATATCAAAATATGTAGTGTCTCACTCAGCACCAAAACCATAGGTATCAGCCTTGATCACCTATCCAGAAAACATCAATCAATGGCAGGGCCTTGGCCTTCAGCTCCTCACCACGATTTTCATACAATATTTACATCATGTACAATTAAATACCATGGGGTCAAAATTGAGGTATTAAAATCCCCCCCCTTACAACAGCACTGTCAATCGCATGGCATCCCCCAGCTCCCATGTAGCCCCTTCAAGACTGTAGTGCTCCCATTGCACCTTTACCTGTCCAACAACTCGATTCTGGAGCAATGTGACCTTTCTGTCGAGGATGCGCAATGGCTCGGTTTGGAACTCTCCCTCGGGTTCCACTTGAATCACATCCCAATCAATCACATGGTTAGGATCATGCACATATTTCTTAAGCAAAGAAACATGAAAAACATTATGAACCCTAGTGCTAACAGGCAATGCAAGTCTATATGCAACTGGCCCTATTCTTTCAAGCACTTCAAACAGCCCACAGTATCTAGGAGACAGCTTGGCACAACTTCCAAGCTTCAAGGAACTCTTCCTTGCCCTCACTCTGAGGTAAACATGATCCCCAACACTGAATTCTCTGTCCACCCTATGCTTATTTGCATAGCTTTTCTGTCTGTCCTGGATTGTTTTCAAATTCTGCCTGATCTTTGCAACCTCCTGCTCCATCTCCTTGAGCAACTTTGGACCAAGCACAATCATGTTCACTGGATTATCCCATGTCACAGGTGTCCTACACCTTCTTCCATACAAGGCTTCATATGGACCCATTCCCAATGATGCTTGTTGTCCATTGTTATATGCAAATTCTACCAAGTGTAAATAATCCTCCCACTTGGATGGCTTATCCATCACATATATGCAAAGCATGTCTTCAAGCACTTGATTCACTCTCTCTGTCTATCCATCAGTCTAAGGATGGTAGGCAATGCTGAAGTTCAACTTGGTACCCAAATCTGCAAACAAACCCTTCCAAAAATTGGAAGTGAACTTAGGATCCTTGTCAAAGACTATTGTCTTAGACAATCCATGCAATTTGAAAAATCTCCTTCATGAAGATTTTTGCAATGGCATCAGTCTTATAAGTGGACTTGACTGGTATAAAATGTGTTGCCTTTGTCAACTTGTCCACCACATCCATGATGGAATCATGTTGTCTCCAAGTCATTGGCAATCCTGTAATGAAATCCATGGAAACAACTTCCACTTTCCGTTCTGGAACTGGCAAAGGCTGCAATAACCTTGTTGGGTGTTGATGTTCAACCTTCACCTGCTGACATTTCATACACTTTGAAATATACTCAGCAATGTCCTTCTTCATTCCTGGCCAAAAATACTGCTTTCTGGTTGTAGCAATTGTTTTATGATATCCTGGGTAACCAAAATATGGAGTCTGATGGATTTCATCCATAACCATTCTCCTCAAATCTACTACATTTGGAATATAAATTTTGTTCTTATTAGTAAGAAGTCCATCTTCTTCCAATTTATATCCCCCATACCTCTTCTCAAGACTTTGCTGCTGCAATTTGTCTTTTATCTACACATACATTTCATCTTCAGCAGTATGATTGACAATCTATTGTCTCAAATTTGATTGGCAAATACTAAGAGATGCCAAGTGCATTCCATGCACCTTCCTGCTGAGTGCATCAGCCACTTTGTTTTCTTTTCCTTTTATGTGTTTGATCTCAAAATTAAACTCACATAAAAACTCCAGCCATCTAGCTTGCCTAACATTTAGAGTAGGCTGATCAAACAAATATTTCAAACCACAGTGGTCGGTCCTTAACTCAAATTTTTTGCCCATTAAGTAATGCCTTCATCTTGAGAGCATGTACTATGGTTGCAAGTTCTAAATCATGAGTGGCATAGTTCTTCTCATGATCCTTCAACTTCCTTGACTCATAGCATACCACGTGGTTGTCTTGCATAAGGACTCCTCCAAGTCCTTGACCACATGCATCAATACACACCACAAGGTCTTTTTCTGGGTCTGCAATCTTCAAGACTAGCGCACTTGTGAGAAGATTCTACAACTACTGGAAGCTTTCTTCACACCTTAGTGTCCATTCAAATTTTATTCCCATCCTTTGGAAGGAAGTGATTGGGTGTGCAACCTTAGAGAATCCTTCAATGAATCTCCTGTAGTATCCTGCAAGTCCCATAAAAGATCTTACATATGTCACATGTCTTGGGGTTGGCCAATCATAATGGGCTCAATCTTTTCAAGCCCTACATAAATGCCCTCATCTGAGATAATATGACCCAAATAATGAATCTTATCTTTGTAAAAGTCACATTTGCTTAGCTTTGCATACAGCTTATGCTCCCTAAGCAATTGCAATGTCAATCGCAAATGTTCTTCATGCTCTTCTTCATTCTTAGAATAAATGAGAATGTCATCAAGGAAGACAAGAACAAACTTGTCTAGATACCTGCTAAAAAGATTGTTCATAAGGCACATAAATGTAGCTGGTGCATTTGTGAGACCAAATGGTACCACTACAAACTCATAACATCCATACCTTGTTCTGAAGGTTGTCCTATGAATGTCTTCATCCTTGACTCTTACCTGATGGTAGCCAGACCTCAATCAATCTTGGAAAATACCTTGGCTCCTCTCATTTGATCAAAGAGGTCATCAATCCTAGGAAGAGGGTATTTATTCTTCACAGGGACTTTGTTCAGCTGTCTGTAATCAATACACAACTTGAGTGTACCATCTTTCTTCTTCACAAACAACACAAGTGCTCCCCAAGGGGACACACTTGGTCGGATTTACTCCTTCTCCAACAACTCTTGCAACTGCATTTTCAGCTCTAGCATCTTTGGTGTACTCATCCTGTAGGGTGTCTTGGACACTGGTGCTACTCCTGGCACTAGTTCAATGGTGAAATCAATGTCCCTCTTTGGAGGAAGCCCTGGAATTTCATCAGGAAAAACATCCTTCAATTCCTGCAACACATGAAAGTCCTCCAACCTAGGAGTTTCATTTTCGGTTGCCTCCAACACATGGGTTGCATAATCTCCGTAACCTTTCCTACATAACTTCTTCAGTTGCGTAGCTGAAATCTGCCTAACCGAGATTACCTTTAGGATTCCTCTCGCAACCTTTAAGTTGTCTTCTTCATCCAAGCACTCAAAAGTCTTGTTGTAACAATCAAGCTTTACTCTGTGAGCTTCCAACCAATCCATTCCAATGAGAACATCATAGGAACCAAGTGGTAGAACATTCAGATCTACACAAGTGACTAGCCCATTCATGACCAATGGACATTGCCTTACCATTTCACTAACCTTTCTCTTGGTTCCAGTGGCTAGTTGGACTAACCATGACTTGCTATGCTTTAACTTCTTAAAAGCACAAACCTCAACTTCTCTAGGAGTAATATAACTGTGAGTAGAACCAGGGTCAATCAAAACAGAAACAGATTGCTCAACAATCTTACCTGCAACCTCAACCACAGTTGTCTAATGATCTGCCTGGTGGTCCTCCAGTGCTGCATAAATCCTAGGGACTATCCTCGCTACTTGATCCATAGTTTCTGCCTCTTGAATGTTGTAAGTTGGCCTTATATTCCCATTCTCAAGTGGACAATTCCTGTGCAGATGGGGTCCCCCACATCTCCAACATTGGAGAGGTTCTCTATTTTCTTTTGGATTTCTTGGTTTTTCCCCCATCACCTTAGTTAGCTGGTTCACAGCTTGTGATGGTTGCTTCTGCTGATTCCTGAAGTTAGAGGGTTTGAAACCTTTCTTCCTCTGATTAGAGTTTTCATTCTTCTTATCCTTCCATGTCTTATGGTAATCAGGTTTTCCTTTATGCTGATCATAACAATACTTAGCCTTTCTTATAGCTTCTTCTAAAGTTCTGGGTTCATCAAATTCAATTCTGTCTTTGTAAGATTGAGGCAACCCACACAGAAAACGCTGGATTTTTTTTTTATGATCCCTAACATACCTCAATAGTTCCAAGAATTTATTGGCATACTCTTCCAGTGTCTGCTGCCCCAATCTCAACTCATGGAATTCCTTAATCTCACTGTCATAGTACCTATCAAAGAGGTTCTTCTGCCTAGGAAACTTCTGGAACTGTTTCCACACAATCTTCTTTCGCTGATCTTCTTCACTTACCTAAAGTGCTCCCACCATATGGATGCTCTTCCAATCAAATTGAAGATGGCTACCCTAGCCTTCATATTCCCAGAGTAGGCTTGGACTTGGAAATATTTTCTCATCCCAAGAAGCCAAGCTTCAGCTTCTTGACCGTTCTTTATCTCACCATTAAACGTAGGAGGCCTTGCTTTCTTGAATTCATCACGGGAGTTGTTCCTGTAACGCCTCTTTCTCTTATTCTTGTGAGAAGAAGAACTTGAATCCCTAGTGGATCCTTCAAAGTCAGACAACCCACTAGAAGGCCTGTTTCTTCTTCTAGCACTGCTCCTACTTCCTTCTGGATTTACTGTTCGATGCTCTGAGTTCATCCGCCTCTGGATGTCTGTCAAGCTCTGCAGCATGGTTGCATTCAGATGATTTTGCTCTTCCTGACTCTTAACCAATCTTTCATTATCTACGTTGTAGCTTTGCATCTCCATCCTTAAGCTTCTCATGGTGGTTGCAATAGCAAGCGGAGTTTCTTGAAACCTTTTGCCATTAGACTATGTATCAGCATTTCCAACTTTGACATTCTCCCATAGCATCTTCCTCGTGCTCATAGGGGTTCTATGCATCATCATACATGGCGTAGGTTCTCATGGCTAAGAGTCTAAAACCCACTTTCCAAGTTGCGCTATGACTCTGCAAGATGTGTTAGTCAAACACACTGTTAGCTGCATGACAAAATCAGAATTAGAAAACCATGTACTTACTGTCACCAACAGCTCCGTTAACTACTTAACTTGGCCCATTTTGGTCCAAGTACTGCAACCAGCAACTCTGATACCAAACTGTAGTGTACTACAATGTTGGTATCAGAGGATACTCTCATCTCTTTTAACTATTCATTCTAGCCCATCCAGGCCCAACGCTACAACCCGCAACTCTTATACCAAACTGTCACATCCCCATACCTTATAATGTGAATTATTAAAAATTTTGCCTTGAGAACACTTGTTCTCTGTTAACACACTCTCATCATACATTCTTCGGCTTAAGAACCCTTGCACATTATTTTAACAATTGTTCCACTATTAGCAGATCCATTATGTGCACAGAAGCCTTCTTCTGCACTGAACCTGTTCTTTCCGCACTTCTGATTCTACCCTTCGGACCACGAAAATCAGGAATTAGAAACATAATGTGCGATGGAAAACATCTAACCACACTTCCGCCTTCGGAACTCGAAAGTCGAAAACACAACCTTTTGATGGAATCGTCTAACAGCCTTGCGCCCTCCAGCGCAGAACTCGAAAGTCGGAAAAAAACTCTTTACCTTAACATTTCTCCAGTTTTCTACCTCCCGCCTTCCGCCTTTCGCAGGGGGATTCCAAGGTGCGGAAACTCACTTTTTGCCTTATCTTTTCTCCTAATTTCCACATCCCCCCTTCCGCCCTCCACAAGCAGATCTCGGAAGTCGGAAATCTCACATTCTGCTCTGATTAAACTTCTTTCTTCTGCCTTCCGCTGTGGATCTCGGGGTGCGGAAACACTTAAATCAGCTGCAGACTAACTCTTTAACCAGGCTTTCTAGCCTCCAAGGACTTGAGCAAAATGCATTGAACATACAAGGCAAAACCGAAGTAAAATGCAAGGAAATATACACGAGTAAAACCCCTACTTAGTCATCATCCGGCATTCAACATGAACATAGTGATTCAAAGACAAATACATGGCAGAAACATGCATAACAGAGATACTTATACAATAATGAATCCTACTTCATTCATAGCAAGCATTCTTCGTTATCAATTCATCATATTCAATCATAAGTAACTTCCATGCATAAACAAGAATGACAGAGAATACTTATCTTGGATGATGGAGTTGTTCTGCAACTAGCTAGGTGACTACAACGTTCTACCCAAACATAGGCCAGTGTGTACATAAATCTCTCAACACACTGCCGCCCCCGAGCTGGGCATGATTTCCACAAGGAACTAGAGAACAACAGGCTTACACACAGCGAACACACATCAAAACACAGTCAAACCAACCTACAGTTGGGTTTCTCAGACTATCCAAGGAAACAAGCCAAAACACGGCAAGACACAACCAAACCAACTAACAGTTGGACTTATAAGGCTGCTACGACAATGGAAAGGTAGAGTTGCTAAGATAGTGAGCTCAACCACAAAGCCATGGACACCTACACAAGATCCGGCTAGGCCTCCTCAATACCTGCACCACCCAACACAAGGAAGTACTCCCTTCATTGTTACACAGTTCCCTCAGACCATACCTTCCCTTCTGGTGCTCTTCCAGGTGTGCAGGAAGGATTTGCCAACCCCTCTTGATCTGTCTGTGAGGTTCCTCTCTTCACTAGGTTTATCAGCCAATTCTGGCCTCTTCCATGCCTTGGTCTTCAAACCAAAACAGGGATGCACACACAGCAATCCACAAAGAAAACTCGGCCTCACCGGCTCCGCCCTGTAACACAGAGAAAACCAGATCTCATACCACAATGTCACACAGACAAACACTGTGGAACCACACGTCCGCAACTCAGGATGGTCGAACGACCACACTGCGCGTCTCCAGGGCAACCGAGAAACCACAGAGGGTCACACTCATAAAATAGAGAGATCACCACTGCCCAATCACTCAGCCAAACACCGTCGAACTCCTCTTCTGCTACTCAAGGTAGTGAACCAACAACGCTCATGAACAAACTGATCATAATGATCGAATGGTCTCCCGTGACCGAATGGTAGAATGGTCGGGAATAATGAACAACATTCCCCCCCCCCACGCTCCGGAAAACACAAAACCTTCTTGCGCCTGGGTGAAAAGGACGGACCGGCACGCATCACGTGCTTTCTTGCTGCAGAAGTAAGGATGCGGCTTCCCAGACTGCAGACTTGCAGGTTTTGCTCAGACACACAATCAAGCTACCATGGCTTGCTCTGCCGAAGGCATTAACTGCCTCAACCAACTTCTGGAAGAAATTGATGATTGAGGACAGAGGACAAAAAGGGTAGTTGAGGGTTCATGGATTTCCCCATTGACATCTAGTCACACCCTATTGGCTTAGGGGTTTGACAACTTTGATTGACTAACTCCTCTCCCTATCCCTTGTGGAATCATGCCCCTATCTCTTTAATATTTTCCAGTCCCATAGCTAGCTGTGGTATTAAATTAATTTGTACATCTCCATGATATATCAAAATATACAGTGTCTGACTCAGCACCAAAACCATAGGTATCAGCCTTGATCACCTATCCACAAAACATTAATCAACGGCAGGACCTTGGCTGTGAGCTCCTCGCCACGATTTTCATACAATATTTACATCACGTACAATTAAATACCATGTGGTCAAAACTGGGGTATTACACTGGGAGTGTTCTGATAATGGTGCATGCTATATCTCTCTCTACATAACCACAGCATGCATCAACCCTCTATATCTCTCTCTATATAACTACAACACTACAACCAAGAATCTCTAGTACCACTCTCCTCAGCCCCACCCTTATCATAACTGCACAAGTACACAACATAAGAACCCAAGTACGAAACTGCTAAAGCACGCCATCATTGTCAGTATACTATCCTGGCACCCTGTTGATTGTACAGCATCAAGAGTCATTCTCCGGACTTGTGAGTAATATCAAGTCGAGACTTGTGAGTTATATCAAGTCCTATACATATCCTCAAATGATTGAGGTGGTGGTGTTGTATTGTAAAGTCTTGTGAGTGATATCAAGACTGTAAGCTTGTGTGTTATATCAAGTCGGACTTGTGGTTGATATCAAGTCAAATGATTCTGATAGACGGTACCCTATGAGGTGGGCCTCCAGTTATAAAGGTGGTGTGCTTTGCATGTTGAAGCACAAAATGTTATGTGATATATTACTAATCATGGTCATTCGAGATGCATAAAGCTATTAAGTCTCCTCTAGAGACTGATCACCTCTAGAGTGAATTACTTTAGCATATGACCATAAGCTCGGGAGTAATATAATATGATCATAGCATGTAACAATTCTTCTGAGTATAATATGATATGATATATGATTAATGTTAACACATAGACCATGCAGTAAGGATAAAGAGGTATGCAATAAAGAGATAAAGAGAAAGAGAATTTGAATCGCCCATGCAGATGACACAGTGAACTAGAATTAGTAAGCTTTAGTTAAATATCAATGCTTCAATCAGTGCCTTAGTTAAAGCATCAGTTGAAATATTAACGTATGCATTCAATTAAGTAATTAAGAAACTCACAGTGGTCCATGCAAAAGTTAATAATAGTAAATAAAGTGTTTGGAATGAACGACACTTGAGTTGAAGCACTATGACACTTAAGTTATTATGTTAACTAAGTGATCAATATTCATTTAGAGATTGAGTTCACTCCGATGTTAGATAACTATCAGTGAATATCCATGATTGAAGGTATGGCACATTAGTTGTGCATGATGAAGATTTTAATGCATGGATTGATTATTCCAAGAAGAAAATTAGAAATTGAAATGTATGGGCGGCTAATTCTCAAACAACCATTTTCTAAGGTTTGCATGGCGGTGTATTTGGCTTGTTATTAATTTGCCATGGCAAGTTCATCACAGAGGTTACAGTTGATCTCTCTTCTCTCTTCTCTAATGCTCAATGGCAATCTACTATTGTAAAAAGTCACCCTGCAATTGTCTATTATACTCTAAAGAATTGTTGTGGTTTTTTATTTTCTCTGTTTTGAGGATTTTTCCTATGTTACATCCTGTGTTGTGGATCAATGATTTATGTGGTTGAATGTTTTTATGGTTCAATGATTGAGTATTCAATATTTTTGCATTGATAAAAGTTTTAAAGTTCAAAGATCTTCAATTTTGCTCAAACATCAACATGGTATCAAAACTTCGAGCCTAAAGAAGTTGAGTTTGTGCAAACGACTAGAAGCCTACGTGATTCTGAGGAGTTGAGCAAAGATTCAAAGGCCATGACATCGATCTCTGTACAACTGAAAGACCGTCTTGAGGGTAATTCCAATTTCATCATATGGAAGTTAAGGGTGTTAAAACATTCTCAAGGAACATAACCTAGATGCCTACGTGACCTTAGTGATTAAGGAGCCTTCATCTAATTCAGGGCGAATCCAGAGCAAGTCAATATCGACCATTCTCATCACTATTCCAGAAGACAAATTTCATCGAGCATTTCCAATCAAACTGTGAGGTATCAGCCACAACCTTTGAAAACCCACTTCCCCAATAGACACATTCAACTTACACGCAAGCGGATAATAAAAATTCACAACGGTTTGGGAGATACGCTTAGGTATTTGAAGATGAATTTTTCAGAATTTTTTTTATGGTCGGTTTTCCAAACTAGACGAATTGTTTGAACGACCCAGGGATTTGTAGATTGGATCTTATCCTTCTTCAATAGATCTTGTGTATAATAAGAGCCTCATATGAATAAGAAATCATCTAAGGAAGAAGATGATGACCACTGAAAGGAGTATTTTCTTTAATGCAAAAGAGCAATCACTCCAGTTTGCATGCGATCCAAATTCCCCATGCAGAGACTAGCTACCTCATGCATGGATCCATATTTGCAAGTTAAAGATGAAGGAAGAAGATCAAGACCGAGGGACTCCGATAATCTCTGCAAGGATGCAGAGACCAAGAGGGTGTAATGTCCTCTTCTGCTTAGGCATTGAGGACCAACCAGCTAACCTATGTGATTCCTATAGGTTCGAGCGGGTACTGACAGTCAAAGAATCAACCGAAGATTGATGCCATATATAGAAGATCTAGAGCATCAATATTATATCACCATTGGGTCGAAGAGGGCCACTAGAGCCAAAGGCCACCTGCATGCATGACATCCGGGCATTATTTAATGATGCATGCACCCGATTAAGTCTCCATGCGCATGCATGCAAGTCAACTGCAAATTAGAAGATAAAGTGACCTAATTAGGTCAAAAGTTAGGGTTTTCGCGGTTGGGAGTTATAAAAGAAAGATAAAGTGAATGGAGAAGTCACTTATGTGATAATTGATTTGTGGAGTCGAATTGGAGAACTCGGCGAGCTAAGTTGGGCTTGAGTGCATGCTCAACTAATTGGTGTATTTCGACAGCGAAATCTATATGCCCTAGTTCATCATCAGGTTGGATCATCCAGGTTCAGCACTAGTTCATCATCAGGTTACATTCAGCAGTTATTCCGGGAGGCTGATTATTCATCCAGCCAGAGGGTTTCACCGTCACACCGTGTCACCGTGATTAGAGACAAAGCAATTCGTTTTCCTACGTACAGGATTCAGAACTTCCGCATCATGCTTCCATCATCATCAGAGGGGTATTATAACCCTAGTGCACATCATCCGGGCTTCCAGCAACAGCTTATTTATTATTCTGGAGCTTATATAGTTTGAGAGGAGGGCACATTCACCAGTGGAGGACGATTTGGTGTATCTCCTTATTCCTCCGACAGAATCCTTGCATGTTGGGACTAGTCTCTTCACCATCAGTTGATCTATACATTGGTATGTACATGCATTGATTTCTCCTATTTTATAGCATCTCAGTATTTTTCTAGGACACATATTTGCATGCAACTGCATGCATGCGAAGTTCGGGGTTTGCTTTCCTATTTGATTAAGGAGTAAGTCTATTAGCCATCTATAGTATACACATAAACAGGAAATTATCAATTTGGGATATTACAATGGTATCAGAGCTATTTTCCTTGCCAGCTGTGAGCATGCAAAAATTATAAATGAATCCAGGAGACCCATACAACATTACTCACAGGAGACAAAGGTATAGAGACAGAGAAGAGGAGTTAGAGGACATAGATTTGGGGAACAAAGAGTATCAGTTTGAAAAAGGCAAAGAAACAATGGCCGATGATGATAAAATAGCTTTCAATAGTCTCATATCAGCCATAAAAGAACTCACCACTGGGCAAAAAGAAATGATGAGCACCTTCAGGCAAATGACTGAGAAGAATGGGCCCACCCCACACAGTCCCTTATTTCCCAACAGTGATAGGGTATCCACCAGCAGTAGTAGGGAGCACTTACATACCAACATGCAGAGCCATCCCCATATATACAAGCCTTTCCGACCTACCATGCCTCAATTCTTAAATAGTCCAGCTGCAGTGCCTCTAGCACAAGCAGAACCAGAAGAACCCATGAGTGCCTATCTGAGAGAATATAGGGC
This sequence comes from Pseudotsuga menziesii, assembly GCA_001517045.1. NCBI lineage: Eukaryota > Viridiplantae > Streptophyta > Pinopsida > Pinales > Pinaceae > Pseudotsuga > Pseudotsuga menziesii. Next base: position 279,952 of record LPNX010321381.1, on the reverse strand, counting down.
TTTAGGAGAGGACTTCCATTCAACCATGACCTTCACTGACTTCTGCCTCTTTAAAAGTAAGAACAAACCCAAAGCTTACAATAGGCCATTTACCCAGAACTATGAGCTACAGCGCACCGTAGGGACACTGACTATCCCTACCTTTGAGGGCACCCGAGGTGGCCCAGCTAGGAACTGGGTGCAAAAGTTGGATACATACTTCCAGCTCAACCCCATGATTGAGACAGATGCCATTAAATTGGCTACTTTGCATTTGGACGAAGAAGCACATGAGTGGTGGTACCACGAGTTAGTGACATTGGGTCACAACACCATCACCTCATACACAAATTTTACACAGAGGCTCATTGAGCGGTTTGATCGAAAGGATCCAGAGGTACACATTAGGGAGCTAGCACAGCTCAAGCAGACAGGGAGTGCAGATGCTTTTATTTCTGAGTTTCAGAGGATAGCAGTCATGGTCACAGATATATCAGACAGCAGGTTGATTATGTTGTTCACTGAGGCTCTCACTGAACCCTTACGGGGATGGGTCAAGTCTTATAGGCCCACCACCCTAGCAGATGCCATCAGACGGACTAGAGACTTGCAGGATGCAGTGCCCAAAAATAGGTTTCCTCCTAGGACCAATGTTTCCATTAAAGATAAAGAAAGGAAACCATGGCCCAAGAAAGAATGGATGGACAATGATACCCGACAGGACCTTAGAAGAAAAAAGTTATGTTTCACTTGCCAGGAACCATGGATACCAAGTCACAGATGTTCAGGAAAAGGAAAGGCCTACTACATAGAAGCTTATTCCGACAGTGAGGAGGATGAGGATTACCAGGATCAGGAGCAGGGAGAGACAACAGAGATAGTTGCTGAGGGACATGCCTCAAGAGGTACCATTGCTACCATGACAGGGGTTCCTAGATTCCACACTCTTCGAATCAAAGGTACCATACAGGGCCACAGAGTGGGAGTACTGATAGATGGTGGGGCATCCCACAACTTTATTGATGCTGCATGGGTTAAAAAGAGAGACATTCAGACTGAGAGCTTTGATGGGTTTTCGATAGCAACAGCAGGTCACACCATGGAGTGTAGTCAAAGGATTCCTAAATTAAAGGTAACGCTTGGGAATTATACAATGATAGAGACATTCTATGTGGTAGATGTACCTGACATGAATGTGGTACTAGGAGTTCAGTGGCTGTATTCCATAGGGTAGTACTCCACAAATTACTAGACCATGGAGATGGAGTTTACAGGAGCAAAAGGACAGAAGGTGGTATTGAGAGGGATGAATACCTATCCTCCCACAGCAGTGACATAACACAGGATGGAGGCAGTACTTCGGCAGGGAGATATTGAGTGGGTTGCAGAGTGTATGGTTAACTTCAGGAAACCACCAGATGAGGCCACACAACATCTAGCAGATATAGAGGCCTTACTACAGAAGCGCAAGGTAGTATTCGGAGACCTTCCAGCAGGTCAACCTCCAGATAGGGGATTTGAGCACATTATTGACTCAGAGGAGGGGACCCAAGCAGTTATCACCACTCCTTACAGACATCCCAAGAGGTATAAAGATGAGATCGAGAGTACAATCAAGGAACTACTCAAGCTGGGATACATCAAACCTAGCTCCAATCCCTTTGCATCTTCAATAGTGCTAGTGAAGAAAAAGGATGGAACCTTACGCATGTGCATTGATTACAGGGCACTCAATAAGAAGACCATAAAGAACAGGTATCCCATCCCTAGGATTGATGAGTTAATGGATGAACTACAGGGGGCAAAGTACTTTTCCAAAATTGATCTCCGCTCAGGGTACCATCAGATTCAGGTCAGGGAACAGGATGTTCCAAAGACCGCTTTCCATTGCCACTACGGACATTATGAGTTTCTAGTGATGCCATTTGGGCTCACTAATGCACCAACTACTTTCCAATCATGCATGAACCATATCTTCAGGACACAATTGCGTAAATATATTCTGGTATTCTTCGACGACATATTGATATACAGTGGGACATAGGAAGAACATTTGAGACATCTTGATGAAGTACTTGGTATTCCACAGGAGCAGTCACTATATGCCAAAATGTCCAAGTGTGAGTTCGGCATGCAGGAGATGTTGTACTTAGGACATGTGATAGGGGCCAACGGGGTCCAGGTGCACTTAGAGAAGATTCGGGCAATTTTGGATTGGCCTACACCTAAAAATGTGACAGAACTAAGGGGCTTTTTGGGCCTTTGCACCTACTACAGGAGGTATGTCAGCGGATTCTCACAGATGACCGCACCCCTCACAAATCTTACCAAGAAGGGAGCATTTAGTTGGTCGGAGGCAACACAACAAACATTTGAGAAAATGAAGGAGGTAATGAGTTCATGCCCAGTATTAGCTTTACCAGACTTTTCTCAATCCTTTGTGTTAGAATATGATGCTTCAAGAGAGGGAATTGGGGCAGTTTTGATGCAGAACAACCACCCCATTGCATTTGAGAGCAGGAAGCTCAAAGACTATAAGCACCACTATTTGATATATGACAAAGAGATGTTAGCTATCCTCCATGCGCTAACCAAGTTCAAGCATAACTTAGTAGGTGCCAGGTTCAAGGTTAAGACAGATCACAACAGCCTGAAATACTTCCTAGAGCAGAAAGAGCTAAACGAGAGACAGCAGAAAT
>LPNX010321381.1:217907-276927 GCA_001517045.1 Pseudotsuga menziesii | reverse complement strand
CTTGTGCCAACAAAACAAAATAGAGCACATCCACCCGACTGGTTTACTACATCCCTTACCTATTCCCGAGCAGAAATGGGAGAGCATTTCTATGGACTTTATTACTGGGCTGCCCAAGGTCCAAGGCAGAGCCTGCTTGTACGTAGTATTGGACAGATTGACTAAGTTTGCTCACTTCTTTGCCATATCATTAGATTATTCAGCAGCATAGGTAGCAAAACTATTTTTCAAAGAGGTATTTAGACTCCATGGGTTACCCAAGACCATTGTCAGTGACAGGGACAGCAAATTCACAGGAGCCTTTTGGCAAGAGCTTTTCCGGTTAGTGGGGACCGAGTTAGCCATGAGCACAAGTTATCATCCGCAGAGTGACGGGCAAACAGAGATTGTTAATAAATGGATTGAGGGATACTTGAGAAATTACGTATCAGGTCAGTAGAGGACATGGATCAAATGGTTACACTTGGGTGAACATTGTTACAACACCACCTCCCATATGACCATTAGGATGACCCCTTTCCGAGCCCTGTATGGGTATGATGCTTCCACTTTTGCAGACTGAATATTTGGCGATACCAGGGCCCCCAAGGCCAAGGAGTGGATTCAGGAGGGTCAAGATATCCTCAAGATACTCAGGGAGAACATACAGGCTGCTCAGAATCAACAGAAGATATATGCAGACAGGCACAGAGTTGAGCGCAGTTTTGAGGTGGGAGACTTCGTTTATTTTCGCCTCCAGCCTTACCGACAATCATCTCTTAAAAAGAAAGGAGCAGAAAAACTCCAACCTCGTTTCTATGGTCCATACAAGATAATTCGGAAGGTCGCAGAGGTAGCATATGAGCTAGAACTACCCCTAGAGAGCAAGATTCACAACGTATTTCATGTCTCCAATCTCAAGAAGGCAGTTGGTCAACAGATTGTTACATCTTCCGAGTTGCCTCCCCTTGATGACGAGGGGCAATTGGTTCTGATTCCTGAGTGCATCCTAGAGGTGCGAGAGCAGAAACTGAGGAACAGAATCATCAGAGATTACCTAGTTCAATGGAAAGATCTACCTATAGAGGAGGCTACTTGGGAGGCAAAACAGGTATTACAACACCCAGCTTTACAGTTGCTTGAGGACAAGCAAATTCGAGCGAGGAGGACTGTAATGTCCTCTTCTGCTTAGACATTGAGGACCAACCCGCTAACCTATGTGATTCCTATAGGTTCAAGCAGGTACTGACAGTCAAGGAATCAGCCGAAGACTAATGCCATATATAGAAGATATAGGGCATCAATATTATATCACCATTGGGTCGAAGAGGGCCACTAGAGCCAAAGGCCACCTGCATGCATGACATCCGAGCATTATTTAATGATGCATGCACCCGATTAAGTCTCCATGCACATGCATGCAAGTCAACTGCAAATTAGAAGATAAAGTGACCTAATTAAGTCAAAAGTTAGGGTTTTCGCAGTTGAGAGTTATAAAAGAAAGATAAAGTTAATGGAGAAGTCACTTATGTGATAATTGATTTGTGGAGTCGAATTGGAGAGCTCGGCAAGCTAAGTTGGGGTTGAGCGCATGCTCAGCGAATTGGTGTATTTCGGCAGTGAAATCTGTCTGCCCTAGTTCATCATCAGGTTGGATCATCCAGGTTCAGCACTAGTTCATCAGCAGGTTACATTCAACAGTTATTCCAGGAGGTTGATTATTCATCCAGCCAGAGGGTTTCACCGTCACGCTGTGTCACCGTGATTAGAGACAAAGCAATTCGTTTTCCTACCTACAGGGTTCAGAACTTCCGCATGCTGCTTCCATCATCATCATCAAAGGGGTATTATAACCCTAGTGCACATCATCCAGGCTTCCAGCAGCAACTTATTTATTATTCTGCAGCTTATATAGTTTGAGAGGAGGCCCCATTCACCTGTGGAGGACGATTTGGTGTATCTCCTTATTCCTCCGGCAGAATCCTTGCATGCTGGGACCAGTCTCTTCACCATCAACTGATCTATATACTGGTATGTGCATGCATTGATTTCTCCTATTTTATAGCATCTCGGTATTTTTCTAAGGCACATATTTGCATGCAAAGTTCGGGGTTTGCTTTCCAATTTGATTAAGGAGTAAGTCTATTAGCCATCTACAGTATACACATAAACAGGAAAATATCAGTTTGGGATATTACAAAGGGAGCCTACACAAAACAATAAAAGATCATTCTTTGTATTTTGATTGTTATATGCTTTTATAAATCAGATCTAAAGGGTTTTGAAACTATTTCATTACAATTGTTTTGAGATATGTACTCCTAAGATTACGAATTATGTTATTGTATAAACATGTTGAGCATATACATTGTTGTCTTTCTTTTATTGGCAAATAGTAGATCTCATGAAGCATATGTTATGATTAAAGATATAGGGCTGCATAAATTTATTTCATAAGATCGGAATATACGACTGATATAAGGCTGCAATTTTCATGGGATATATAGGGCTGCAGAAATCTTTATGAATATAAGGCTGAAATTATCATATGAATATGGGGTTGCATAAAATTTCAAGAGAAATGGTTATATTGAAACATTGGTTAAAATGTTTGAATATCTGTATGAGATATTTGTCATTGCATTGAAATGACTGGATTGTGCAAGGTTGTTGATAACTTGACAAAATTTGGCTTGTAGGGAAACACCAAATGCTATGACCTACAAGCAGAGAATAACATGCATTCATTCCAATGGAAAATCGTAAGAGAAAGCAAGATGTTGTGAAGCCGGAAGCTTCTAGTAGGAGATCGAGAGGACCTAATGTTTTTATGGGAAGAAACCTCCAACAATATTTTATCCAAAAGGAATCCCTAATCTAGACGAAGAAGACTCCTTAAAGGTATTTTCTTTTCACATTCATGTATGTATAGTGGAGCATGAGTCTCCAAAGATGGAGGACTTAGTTTATGATTCTCACATCCAAATGTCGAGAGAGAAAAGCTAGATTTGCTAGCTCTTGAAAAACCAGTGGAACCGGTTAATTAACCTCCTACTATGTAGAGACCTGCATGGTGATCATATTTAGAGGGAAGCTATATTTAAGAATCTTGGATGATAAGATTTTCCTTTGTTGAGGAAAATGTTCAGTAGATTTCCTGAAAGGATTCAGGACAATGGACTATAAGTCCATGACCACAGCTATGAAGTTAAATCTGATTCCTATTCAAATTTGAAGGATCTTACAAGATATTGAGAATCCTAGATACACCTAGCTAGCACCAGGATCGAATGTATGCTTTGGAGCTAGTACATACGCATGTACAACAAAGCATGTGTTGTACTACCTACTCAGTACAAGTGAATGTGGATTCAGACATGTCTCGGTCAATGAAAGAATGTTTCAAGGATATATGGATTCTGACTAGTGCAGTGATTGACAAAGATCACATCAAAGATGTTGTTCCAAATAGAGCATGTTGTAAAGCAGTAAAAGCTTTAAGAGGTTCTGGTCAGTTATATCCGAGACATGGTGCAGAAAGGAGCAGTACAAATCCACCACATATCCACAGATGAGCAGACTTTCCAGCATTCATTCCAAAGCCTCTATCCAGCACAAGCTTGACATAACACGGAAAGACTCATCTAGTTGCAGAGGGAGTATTGATGTATCTCCATAGATAGTAGCAGATAAAGTCCCCACCAATTAGTCATGAAGTGATACATGGCTCAGACAACAGTTAGCCATATAGGTGTATATGGCTCAGACTAGTTATGTAGTGGTACATGGCTCAGATACCGGTTAGCCATATAGGTGTATATGGCTCAAACTAGTTAGGTAGTTGTACATGGCTCCATTAAAGTCAAGCAGCAGATACGCCAGTAAGTTGCACATAGCTATGATAAGTCATGATATATGAATCAGACAGCAAGGGGCTATGAAACTATTGTGGAGAAAGTCCACATTAGCAAAGACATAGTCAAAGTCTCAGATAACTTCTTCAGATAGTAGAAGATTCTAATAAGTCAATGTTGAAGATTGACATAGGTAAGTTTTTCTTGTTGTAAAGGAAATTACACATTTTTTATGTGTTGTAAAAGTTTAGCATGATGGATTGTAAATTCTTAGTTTGTAGTTTAGGGAAACTACATTCTACGATGCTACCATAAATAAGTAGCATGTTGGTCTCCTAAAGTACTTACCAGACCTGTTGTATTTTATGCTTAAGTAGCATGTTGGTCTCCTAAAGTACTTACCAGACCTATTGTATTTTATGCTTATTACTAAGCATATGTTAGAGTACCTTTGAGGTACATTAGAATAGGTTATTTATTGTATTTTGATACATAGTAGACCTATTATATAGGTTGGGATTAGCTATGTGTATTGTGTTTGGTACTACAGAAGCTAAGTGTATTGCGACTAGTAATACATAAGCATAGTGTATTACAAATAGTACTACCTGCTGAGGAGTAATGTAGCTTGGGAAGCTATCAACTGGGGTGAAAGACTTGACCCTACAGTTATTAGGTGTTAGAGTCAAGCTTTCTGAAAACCCGGTGTTTCATGTTTAATTGAAACACATTAAGATGAAGTATCACTTCATCGAAGTCATGGTCCTATAAGGTAAGACTTCAATACACTTCTACTGAAGTTCAGATTGCAAGAATATAGATGTGTTAACAAAGCCTCTGTCTGTAACGAAGCATGGGAACTTCGGAGACAAGCTAAGTATGACAGAAAATGCATGGTATGGCAGAGAATGCCTAGAATAGTAGAGACTGACTCCCTCGTAGAGAAGGAGTGTTGATTGTACAACATCAGGAGTCATTCTCCGGACTTGTGAGGTATATCAAGTCCTATACATATCCTCATATGATTGAGATGGTGGTGTTGTATTGTAAAGTCTTGTGATTGATATCAAGACTATAGACTTGTGTGTTATAACAAGTCGGACTTGTGGTTGATATCAAGTCAAATGATTCTCATAGACGGTACCCTATGAGGTGGGCCTCTAGTTATAGAGGTGACATGCTTTGCATGTTAAAGCACAAAATGTTATGTGATATACTACTGTACATGGTCATTCGAGATGGATAAAGTTGTTAAGTCTCCTCTAAAGATTGTACACCTCTAGAGTGAATTAATTTAGCATATGACCATATGGTACGCGGTAATATAATATGATCGTAGCATGTGACAATTCTTCTAAGTATAATTTGATATGATATATGATTAATGTTAACACATACCATGCAATAAAAATAAAGAGAGATGCAATAAAAAGAAAGAGAATTCGAATTGCCGATGCATATGACACAGTGAACTTGAATTAGTAAGCATTAATTAAATACGAGCGCCTCAATTAGTGCCTTGCTTAAAGCATCAGTTGAAATATTAATGTATGCATTCAGTTAATTAAGAAACTCACAGTGGTCCATCCAAAAGTTAATATAGTACATAAAGTGTTTTGCATGGACAACACTTGAGTTGAAGCACTATGACACTTAAGTTAGCATGTTAACTAAGTGATCAATATTCAATTAGAGATTGAGTTCACTCCAATGTCAGACAACTATCAGTGAATATCCATGAATGAAGGTGTGGCGCATTAGTAGTGCATGATGAAGATTTCAATGATTATTCCAAGAAGGCAATTCGAAATTGTAATGCATGGTTGGCTAATTCTCATGCAACCATTCGTTAGGGTTTGCATAGCAATGTATTTGGCTTGTTATTAATGTGCTAGGCACATGGCAAGTCCATCACAGTGGTTACAGTTGATCTCTCTTCTCTATTGCTCTGTGTTCTCTCTTATAAGGCAATCTACTATTGTAAAAAGTCATTCTCTGCAATCTATCTATTACACTCTGAAGAATTGTTCGGGATTCTCATCCTCTCTGTTTAGAGGATTTTCCCCAGGGTACATCCTATGTTGCAGATGAATGATTTATGTGGTTAAATGTTTTCATGGTTCATTAATTCAGTATTCAGTTTTTCCGCATTGATAAAAGTTTTAAAGTTCAAAGATCTTCAATTTTACTCAAACATCAACATGGTATCAAAGCTTAGGGCATGAAGAAGATGAGTTTGTGCAAGTAACTAGAAGCCTATGTGATCCTAAAGAGTTGAGCAAAGATTCGAGAGCCATGACATCGATCTTTGTACAACCGAAAGACCATCTTGATGGTACTTCCAATTTTATCATATGGAAGGCAAGAATGTTAAAACATTCTTGAGGAGCATGATCTAGACGCCTACATGACCTTAGTAATTGAGGAGCCTTCATCCAATCTAGGGAAAATCCAGAGCAAGTCAATATGCAGCATCCCCGTCACTATTCTAGGAGACAAATTTCATGGGGCATTTCTGATCAAACCGTGAAGAATCAACCAAAACTGTTGAAAACCCACTTCCCAAATAGGCTCATTCACCTTGAAGCGAGCAGACTTTGAAAATTAACAACGGTTTGGGAGGTAGGCTCAGGGATTTGAAGATGAATTTTTCAGAATTTTTGTTATGGCCAATTTTCCAAACAAGACAAATTGTTTGAACGACCCAAGGATTTGTGGATTGGATCTTATCATTCTTAAATGAATCTTGTCAATAACAAGAGCCTCATATGATTAAGAAATCATTCGAGGAAGAAGAGGATGATCACCGAAAGGAGTATTTTCTTTAATACAGAAGAGCACTCACACCAGTTTGCATGGGATCCAAATTCCCCGTGCAGAGACTCGCTACTCATGCATGGATCCATATTTGCAAGTTAAAGATGCAGTAACTTTCCGTGAAGGAAGAAGATCAAGACCGAGGGACTTTGATAATCTCTACAAGGATGTAGAGATCAAGAGGGAGCCTAGTTTTATTGTTATATGTTTTTATAAATCAGTGCTAATTTGAATGTGTTTCATTACAATTGTTTAGAGATCTGTAATCTTAGGATTACGAATTATGTTATGGTATAAACATGTTAAGTATATACATTAATGTCTTTCTTTTATTGGCAAATAGTAGATCTCAAGAAGCACATGTTATGATTAAAAATATAAGGGTTGCATTAATTTCTTTCATGAAATCTGAATATAGGACTGATATAAGGGTGCAATTTTCATGAGATATATAGGGCTGCATAAATTTTTATGAAAATAAGGCTGAAATTTTCATATGAATATGGGGTTGCATAAAATTTCATGAGATATAGTTATACCGAAACATTGGTTAAAATGTTTACATGTCTATATGAGATACTTGTCATTGCATTGAAATCACTGGATTATGCAAGGTTGTTGATAACTTGACAAAATTTGGCTTGTAGGGAAAAAGACCATATGCTATGGCTTACAACGGAAAATAAAATGCATTCATTCCAATGGAAAATCCTAAAAGAAAGCAGGATGGTGTGAAGCAGTAATCTTCTAGGAGCAGATCAGAAGGACCCAATGTTTTTATGGGAAGAAACCTTCAACAATATTTTATCCAGAAGGAAACCCTAATCTAGATGAAGAAAGACTCGTGAAGGTATTTTATTTTTTTCATTCATGTATGTATAGTGGAGCATGAGTCTCCAAAGATGGAGGACTCAGTTTATGATTCTCACATCCAAAAGTTGAGAGAGAAAAGCTAGATTTGCTACCTCCCGAAAAACCAGTGGAACTGGTATTAACCCCCTGCTATATAGAGACATGCATGGTACTCACATTCAAAAGGAATCTATATTTAAGTATAATGGATGATTCTTGAGTTTAGAGATGTAGCAATCACTAGATAAGATTTTCCCATGTTAAGGAAAATGTCCAGTAGAGTTCCTGAAAGGATTCGGGACAATGGACTATAAGTCCATGACCACGCATATGAAGTTAAATCTGGTTCCTATTCAGATTTGAAGGATCTTACCAGATGTTGAGAAAATCGTAGATATACCTAGTTAACACCAAGATCGAATGTATGCTTTGCAGTCAGTACATAGTCATGTACAACAAAGCATGTGTTGTAGTACCTACTCGGTACGAGTGAATGTGGATTCAGACATGTCTCGTCAGTGAAAGAAAGTTTCAAGGATATATGGATTCTGACTAGTGCAGTGATCAAGAAAGATCACATCAAATATGTTTCTCCAGATAGAGCATGTTCTAAAGCAATAAAAGCTTTAAGACACTCCTAGTCAGTTATACCTGAGACATGGTGCAGAAAGGAGCAGTACAAATCCAACACATATCCACATATGAGCAGAATTGCCAGCATTCATTCTAAAGCCTTTGTCCAGGACAAGCTTAATGTAATATAAAAAGAATCCTCTAGTTAAAGAGGGAGTATCAATGTATCTCGATAGGTAGTAGCAAGTAAAGTCCCCACCAGTTAGTCATGAAGTGATACATGGCTTAGACACCATTTAGCCATAAACATGTATATGGCTCAGTCGAGCTATGTAATGTTACATGGCCGCATTAAAGTCATGCACCAAATAAGCCAATAAGTTGCACATAGCTATGATAAGTCATGATATATGACTCAGACAGCCAAGGGTTGTAGAATCTATTGTGGAGAAAGTCCACATTAGCAGAGACATAGTCAAAATCTCAAAGAACTTCTTCGAATAGTAGAAGATTCTAATAAGTCAATGTTGAATATTGACATAGGTAAGTTTTTCTTCTTGTAAAGAAAATTACACATTTTTTTATGTGTTGTAAGTTTAACATGATGGATTGTAAATTCTTAGTTTCTAGTTTAGGGAAACTACATTCTGGATCTGATCTAGATGATGCAACCATAAATAAGTAACTTGTTGGTCTCTTAAAGTACTCAACAGACCTGTTGTATTTTATGTTTATTACTAAGCATATGTTACAGTACCTTTGAGGTACATTAGAATAGATTCTTCATTGTATTTTGATACATAGTGGACCTATTATATGGCTTGGGATTAGCTATGTGTATTGCGGTTAGTACTACAGAAGGTAAGCATATTGTGGCTAGTACAACATAAGCAAAGTGTACTGCGGATAGTATTACCTTCCGAGGAGTAGTGTAGCTTGGGAAGCTATCTACTAGGGTGAAAAAATTGAGCCTACAGTTATTAAGTGGAGTCAAGCTTTCCAAAAACCCGGTGTTTCATGTTTAGTTGAAACACATTAAGATGAAGTATCACTTCATCGGAGTCATGGTCCTATAAGTTAAGACTTTAGTACACTTCTAATGAAGGGCAAATTGCAAGAATATAGATGTGTTAAAAAAAGCCTCTCTCTGTAACGAAGTATGGGTAATTCGAAGACACGAAGTATGGCAAAAAATGCTTGGTATGCTCTAAAATGCCTAGTATGGCAGAGAAGGCCTAGAATAGAAGAGAACGCCTCTCTCGCTGAGAGGGAGTGTTGATTGTACAGCATCAGGAGTCGTTCTTTGGACTTGTGAGCTATCAAGTCGCGACTTGTGAGTTATATCAAGTCTTATACATATCCTCATATGATTGAGGTGGTGGTGTTGTATTGTAAAGTCTTGTGAGTGACATCAACACTGTAGACTTGTGTGTTATATCAAGTCGGACTTGTGGTTGATATCAAGTCAAATGATTCTCATAGACGATACCCTATGAGATGGCCCTCCACTTAGACAAGTGACGTGCATTGCATTTTGAAGCACAAAATGTTATGTGATATATTACTAACCATGGTCATTAGAGATAGCACTATAACACTTAAGTTAGTCTATTAACCAAGTGATCAATATTCAGTTAGAAATAGAGTTCACTTCAATGTCAGTTTACTATCAGTGAATATCCATGATTGAACGTATGGCGCATTGGTTGTGTATGATGAAGATTTCAATGCATGGATTGATTATTCCAACAAGGCAATTCAAAATTGTTATTCATGTGTGGCTAATTCTCATGCAACCATTCACTATGATTTGCTAGGGTTTGCATGGCAATCTATTTCGCTTGTTATTAATGTGGTAGGCATATGGCAAGTTCATCACAGTGGTTACAGTTGATCTCTCTTCTCTATTGCTTTGTGTTCTCTCTTATGGGGGAATCTGCTATTGTAAAAAGTCTATCTATTATACTCTAAGGAATTGTTGGTTTTTTCATCCTCTCTGTTTTGAGGATTTTCCCCAGGGTACATCTTGTGTTGTGGATGAATGATTTATGTGGTTGAATGTTTTCATGGTTCACTGATTCAGAATCCAGTATTTCCACATTGATAAAAGTTTTAAAGTTCAAAGATCTTCAATTTTGCTCAAAAATCAGCACAACCAAGGTTAAAAAATAGATAAAAAATATTCCCCCTTTGTGAGTAAAGTGTTCTACACCAAACCCAAGTCAGTCCCTCTGCATCCCAAACTTTCCCTTAGACGGTGTTTTGATCAAAGATATGCCATCTAGGAATCCAAAGAAACGTACTCAAGAACAAGTGCTCCCTTTTAAAATTCTGCTTCTGAGGAAACAGTATTGGATATCTATATGCTTGGAACAATTTTTAAACACTAGATTCTTGGAGAGTCTTATACAACTCTAATTGTCACAATATACCATAACAGGCTCCAACATCTGATAAAACAACTATGCTATCAACTTGTGAAGTCTAATGGACTCAAAACTAGCTGACATATACTTTCCTTGCTAAACAAAATGCAATTGATACATGCTTCCTATTGAACTAGGATATAATATTTGAACCCAAACTAAAGTGTCAACTTAAGTCCTCTTCCAATCACCTACATTTCCTTCCTAATCAGGAAAAATAAAAGCATGCAGCGTCAACTCATCATCTCCCACATACCTCAAACCATAACGCATTGTCCTTTAGGCATCGAAGCACATGCTTTGCAGCAACCCAGTGAATATGCCGCATATCAACCATGTACTGGCTCTAAGTATTCACACTACAAATTAAATATCAGGTCTACTATTCACCAGATAAATAAGGGAACCAATCAACTACCCATATAGTAAAGGATCTACCAAATATGAATCTAAGTCAACATGTAACTACATATTTGGAGCCATAGGAATAGGCAAGAGTTTACAACACATCATCTGTGATCTCTTCAGAATCTCAACTGTGTACTTCCCTATCCAAGGAAAACCTCCCAGGTGCCTTGCCGAACCTCTAGATGCAAGAAATAATAAATCAAACTGATGTCCTTCATGTCAAACTCACATGCCAAATCTATCTTACACCATGCAATCAGCTTAACAAAACTACCTATAAGCATCAAGTCATCTATATACACAACTAAGACATGCAAATTAGATCTATCAAACAAATAATAAAGATTGGGATCTACAACAATCTTGGTGAGGCCCAAATAAAATAGGTAGCCATCAATCCTACGGAGCCATGCATGTTGTCCTTGCTTCATCACATAAAGTACCCTTCCTCTGTTGATTTTTCCTAAGCAGCATCGAGAGCCATTCTCTTGGAAAATGGAGGCATCTGGTCAGTTACCAGGAACTTGAACGAGTCTAGTACTGGGGGACTCAGCCTAGGCTGAGTGCCCATTCTTTGAATGGAGGCACCTGGTCAGCGACCAGGAACTTGAACCAGTCTAGGATTGGGAGACTCGGCCTAGAGCCGAGGGGCCATTCTTTGAATGGAGGCATCTGGTCAGTTACCAAGAACTTGAACCAGTCTAGAACTGGGGGGCTCAGCCTAGAGCTAAGGGGCCATTCTTTGAAAGGAGGCACGTGGTCAGTTACCAGGAATTTGAACCAGTTTAGGACTGGGGGACTCAGGCTAGGGCTGAAGGCCATTCTCCGAGAGAATGGAGGTGCTTGGTCAATTACCAAGTATTTGACATTGAGTCAATTGATGCAGCTTAGGGCTGAGGCACTTGGTCAGTTACCAGGTTATCACCATAAGCCCTAGACTGGGTCTGGGCACGTGATGCACTCTTATCCTTGATCCATGAGCTACATGACCTTCTCCAGGGATTCGCTACCCCTAGTTGAGACACCTAGCACCCGATCTTGGTGGCACAAGGAATTAAAGTTAAAAGCATTAGTTAGTAATTCTCCCTATTTATGAAGATGTACTTTGACTGGGCATGAAGGACCCTGATGACCACTTGCTTTAACCACAAAACACTTGAAGGACCTTCTTACCCTAAGCCTTGGTCCATGAGGAAGACCAAGAGGTTAAAGTCAAAATACAAGAAGACCTATTGTACCACAAGAAGTTAAAGTAAAAATACAAGAAGGCCTATGGTACCACAAAAGTTAAAAGTCAAAGGGGAAAAATGAAGAAGAATAAAACCCTATTATCAATTCCTAATTATGAGGGACCACTTCAAGTGATTGAAAGACTATAAATGCAATTCACTTGCAAAACATTAGACATGTCACGTTCCCACCCCTCTACCAAGGAGAGAACGCGACTATAATTCTATCAAATAAGAGAAATTTAAGTCCCATGAACATGATATAAAATGCATTGAACTTAAATACATACACAGATGGATAAACATGCAACATGCAGCGGAAGCATTTACATTTCCATTCAAGCATTCATCATGTTCACATAATTCATTTAACAAAATAAAGTTGCATATATTACACACAAGAAATACTTATCTTGAAAGAAGCTTGCCCCGCAACCAGCTACGTCGGTGCAACGTTCCACCCAACCATAGGCCAGTGTGCTCATCAATCTCTCAGCAGCACTGCCACCCCCAAGCTGGGCATGATTCCCACCAAGAATAAGGGAACTACGGCAGACTCACACATAGCCAAAGACATAACAAAATTCAGCCAAGCCAAAACTAAATTTGGGTTTATCAAGATGCTAAGGAGCTGGAAAGCTTGAACTACTAAGCTAGTGAGCCCAACCACAGGGCTATGGACACTTGCACCAGATCTGGGTTGGCTTCTAAAACATCTACACATCTAACACAAGAAAGCATCCCCTTCTCTGCTACACAGTCCCTCGGGCTATGCCTTCCCTTCCAGTGCTCTTCTGGATGTGCAAAGAAGAAAACCATCCCCTCTAGATCTGTCTGTGAGGTTCCTTCCTACACTAGGTTTATCAAGCCAGTTGAGAGCCAATTCCACTCCAAATCAATTCAGACCAAAACAAAGGATGCACCCACCACACAATACAATTTCTGGGTTTGAGGAAAAACAGTCTAGGCAACAAAACGAATTGTCAAGATTGGTAAAAACAGCCCCCTAACAGCAATTCGATTTCCATAAATGCTTATGGCCTTCACGTGGAATAAACAGACACAACAAACACCCAAAAATCATGGTATCTTCTCCAATTCGCTGGGCATTACCAAAAACTATTTCCATCTTGGAAAATAATGAGGAAATGCAGCAAAATCGTGGGGAAGGAAACCAACCACTGATCATTACAAAAACAATTTCCCAGCCTGAGGAAAATGAAGAAAACGGTTGCCCACGTGAGGAAAAACACATACAGCAGACAAAAACTTGAATGCCACAAACAGAAAGCTTCCAGCTGCTTGAGAGAGCCCCAACGTGGATGAATGATGGGTAAGAAAAACACCCAAGAGCCCCCAACGTGAAGGAAAAACACAGCAGACCAAAAACGTGGAGGAAAGAATAGCTCTCCAAGTTTCCCCTGAGTGAGGAAATGGAGGACGTGGGTGAACAACCAAATGGGCATGCATATTTGGGTGTTAACTTGCCTCAAAAGTCAAAAAACATTTTCCCAAAAATGGGTGCTTCCCCAAATTCGAATTTTTGACTCCCATACCTTGCCCATTCTCATGCAATAACTAATCCAACCATTTTTTGGCAGAATTAAATGATTGGGCACAAAAGACAAAATGGGTAGTTGACAGTTTGATGGGTTCTCCCTTTGACATTTGGCTTTTCCCCATTGGCCAAAAGGTTTGAATGTTTCCCCCCCTTATCCTTAGGAAATCATGATTCATGCCCCCATCTCTTTTAATGTTGCATTGACATAGTTGGTTGTGGGTATTCAATTAAATTGCATATTCACATGATGTCCAAAATTATAATGTGTCGGCTAACACAAAATACCATCGGCATCGATTTTAATCGTTGAAACATAAAACGATAAATCAATGGCAGAGCTTTTGCCTTTAGCTCCACACCATGATTAATTACAATATTTACATCATATACATTTAATGCAAACGAGGTCAAAACCGAGGTGTTACAAGACACACACTTGACAACAACATCTTAGGACGGCTCCTTGCTAATGCTGAAAGAAGAAATCGTGGCTAACTTCTTTTGTGTCTTCCTCTAGCTGGCCAGCCTAGCTAGCTAGAGTCTTCATCTTCACAGGTTGCAGCAAAGGAGGGTCGCCTATACTCCCTGCCATCAACAAGCTCATGTTGGTAATCTAGGGCAGCCACCACAGGCTGCTCACACACCTGGGCAGTCCCAAAACCACTCACGGGCAGCTGCTAGCAGGTCTGGGTAGCCCACAAAAAAGTTCGGGCAATTGCTAGCAGGACCGGGCAGCCCACAAGAAGGTCTGGGCAGCCCTAAACTAATCACGGGCAACAGCAGAAGATCCAGGTAGCCCTAAACTGATCACGGGTGGTAGCAGAAAGATCTAGACAACCCTAGACAGATCACGGGCAACAGCAGAAGATCCGAGCATCCCTAAACTAATCACAGGTAGCAACAGATAGATCTGGGCAGCCCTAAACTGGACTCGGGCAGCTCAAGAAGCAGAGAAAGAGGTTCGGGCAGCAGGGAAAAAAGGTTCGCGCAGCAGGAAGAAAATTCGGGCAAACCCTAGTTTGCAATTTTCGGGCAGCAGAAAATTTTTTGGCAGTAGAAGAATTTTCGGGTAGCCGGTCCTCACCCTCCACGCGGCAGTGTTTTGATGATAGCAACAAGCCTGCTAGAGTTTGAAAATTCTTGTTCAAGCCTGCTAGGGTTTGACAAATTTGTGAAAACATTCATCTCATAATTCTGAGATAAATTTTCATATTGCTTCTACAAACTCAGTCATCTCATTTAAGGGATTAATTACTAATGCTTTTGGGGTTTTTGTACTTTAAAAGTTTCCCCATGAAAACATCTGGTGTTCATTTGTGTGATGCATGATTATCTACTGCACTTGTCTTATTTTTATCTATATTACAGTCTGCAAAATTTAAAGAATATATGCACATGCTAAAATTCAACATGTTATCAGAGCTTTGCATGTGAAGATTGCACTAAGAGAGCATATTACTGTAATCCTCCTAGACATTGGGACATTTTGCAAGACTTAGATAACAGACTTGTGAAGCAGAGATGGACACCAACACTTTCAGACCAAGAGAGGCTTGAGGGATCAACCAACTACAACTCTTGGAAAGCTAGACTCATGGCCACCCTGGAAGAAAATGACCTGGATGACCTGGTTCTTAATGCCATAGAAGAACCTACAACTAATGCTGTAAGAATTGCCTTCAAGAAGAAGCAAGCAAAGGCAAGGAGGATCATCTATGACTCGGTCATGGAGACCTTGATGCCCACCATCACACCATTAAAGACCGCCAAAGAATGCTTTGACACCTTGACGAATTTATATGAAAAGAAGGTACCTAGCCAGAAGAGAGTACTGAAGAAAAGGCTTTGTACATTGAAGATGAACAAGGATGAAGGAGTTTCCCGCTTCTTCGCAAAGATTGCACAGGTAAGAGATCAACTTTTTGCTATTGGTATACCTGTGGATGATGATGATCTTGTACAGACTGTATTCGATGGTCTTCCCAATTCTTGGGAAACCTTTTTGGCAGCTGTAAGTGGACGTGAAACTCGGCCAAACTTTGATAGGCTTTGGCACGACAGTTTGCAAGAAGAAGGAAGAGTTCAAAGCAAAGCAACTGTCACTAAGGAAGGGAACCTTGCTCTTACAGCTAAGACAAGGAAGTTCAAGAAGCCCTCCACTCAAAAAAAGAAGGAAAAAAACTACAAGGTAAACATTCAAACGCTCCAAGTTTAGAATGTTTTAATTGTCATAAGATTGGACATTTTTCCAAGGATTGCAGGCAACCAAAGAGAAAGTTCAAAAGAAGGTTTCAAGCTTCTATAGCAAAAGAAGAAGAACCCAGGAAGAAGAAGAATGCTAAGTCTACCAAAGAAGATGAACCAAGAAGGAAATACTACCTGATCTTCGCTCTTTCTAGATCCATCACTAATAGTGCTAACTCTTGGTTAGTAGATAGTGGTGCTTCCAGACATATGACAAGTTTCCGTGAAGCACTCACCAACTACAGAAAGAAGAAGTTCACTACTCTAGTAGAACTTGGGGATGACACCACTTACAAGATTGAAGGAGTTGGCTCAACCTCACTTCAACTTGAATCAGGCACAGTTTTGCATATTGAAAACATATTATATGTCCCTGGGTTAAAGAAGAACCTCCTTTCTGTTGTTGGCTTAGAAGACAAAGGCTACAGGGTTCTCTTCATGGACAAAAAGTTCCTACTATGGGAAAAGAATGAGAAGCTAAGCTCAGATGAACAGATTGGAGTTCAAGAGGGAGGCCTTTACAAAGCTTTCGAGAAATCCACACAAGCTTTGGTGCACAACACAGTTGACCCATGTGAACTGTGGCATCAAAGATTTGACACCTTCACTATACAGCTCTTCCAGGACTTCAAAAGATGATTACAGGTATGCCAAAGTTTTCTCTTAAACATGATGGTGTTTGCAAAGGTTGTGCTCTAGGTAAGAACACTAAGAAATCATTTTCCAAAAGCAAGAATAGATCTAAAGGAATCTTGGATTTGATTCATTCTGACATACGTGGCTCTATGTCTTCACCCTCCTTGAGTGGGTGCTTGTACTATGTTTTGTTCATAGATGATCACTCTCAAAAGTCCTGGATTAACTTTCTCAGAGTCAAGAGTGAAACTTTTGACAAGTTCAAAAAATTCAAGGCTCTGATTGAAAACCAGATAGGAAGACACATCCGTATCATAAGGTCGGATAAAGGAGGTGAATATGAATCTAATGAGTTTGATGATTTTTGTTGAGAAGCAGGAATCAAGAGGGAGCTAACAGTGCCTTACAACTCTCAACAGAATGGGGTTGCATAAAGGAAGAACAGAACAATTTGTGAAGTCGTTAAAACTATGCTAACTGACCTTGATCTTCCTTTATCTCTGTGGGTTGAAGCTGCATGTACTGTTGTGTACATTCAAAACAGAAGCCCTCATGCCATCTTGGGAGAAAAGACTCCAGAAGAAGTATTTACCAGCAAGACTCTTGCAGTTGACCACATGAGGATTTTTGGCACCCTTGTGTATATTATTCATGTACCAAAAGAAAAAGAGAGCTAAGCTAGAGCCTTCCGGAAAGAAAGGCATATTTGTTGGTCACAGTGAAAGCTCAAAATCTTACCGCATCTATGTCCCTGGACAAAGGTACATTGAAGTCGGTAAAGACGTAATATTCCATGAGGAAGTTGTGTTTCGTCAAACAAAAGAGCTTCCAAAGGATGTCAAAGAATCCCCTTATGAGATCTCAGAATCAAAAGTTCAAAGGGTGGAAGAAGAATTTGAGCCTCAAATTCCAGATGCGCCTGAAGAATCTAAAAGACCAGATGAAGAACTACTTGCGGTCCCTCCTTCCAAAATAAGACCTGCCTGGTACTGAGAAACGATGCAAGAAGCAAAGAAGCATAAAGCTCCTCCCAGCACTTTCAGAGAAAGCATAAGGCCACAGAAGTACTCAGGCCTTATGAGCAACCTCATAAATGCAAAACCCTCCACGTACAAAGCAGCAGCAAGCCAACAGGTATGGAATGATGCTATGATTGAAGAATATAGTTCAATCATGAAAAATTATGTGGGGGAAGTTGTTCCCAGACCGACAAGAAAGCCAGTTGTAACATCGAGATGGCTCTACAAAATCAAGCGTGCTGCTAATGGCAACATTTGAGAAGTACAAGGCCAGATTTGTAGCTCGTGGCTTCACTCAAAAAGAAGGCATAGACTATGATGAAACTTTTGCTCCTGTCGCCAAATATTCCACCATCAGAATTATCATCTCTCTTGCTGTTGTGTTCGAATGGAAACTCCATCAAATGGATGTAAAAATAGCCTTCCTCAATGGCAAAATTGATGAGGAAGTCTACATTGAACAACCAGAAGGCTTTGTGACTCATGGGGATAAGTCCCATGTGTGTAAACTAAAGAAAGCCTTGTATGGGCTCAAACAGGCCCGGAGAGTTTGGTATGCAAGGATTGATGGCTACATTCACAGCTTGGGGTTCTCCAAAAGTTGTGCTGACTCCAATCTGTACTTTAAGGTTGTTCATAACCATCTCTTGATCCTAGTCTTGTATGTGGATGACTTGTTCCTTACTGATAGCTTAGTGTAAGAGGGAGCTCACCTCTGAATTTGAAATGAAGGATCTTGGTTTGATGCATTATTTTCTTGGCTTAGAGGTCTGGCAAAAGCCAAGCGAGATCTTCCTAACGCAAGGGAAGTATGCAGTTGATATCTTGCAGAGATTTGGGATGCAGGACTGCAAGTCCATGAGTGTTCCCATGACAACGAACTTAAAGAAGTTGCGAGACTCGGCCACTAGTTCACAGAATATGGACTTTACTCTGTATCGACAGCACATTGGATCCCTGATGTATCTCGTGCACACGAGACCAGATATCTGTTACACAGTAAATGCTATGAGTCAATTCATGTCCGATTAGAAGCACATACACTGGGTAGCTGCTAAACATGTACTCAGATATGTGCGCAGTATTATCACTTATGGGCTCAGGTATACTTCCAGCAGTGGAGTAATGTTAATCGAATATGCCGACTCTGATTGGGCCGGCAATGCAATAGACCAGAAAAGCACTTCAGGTTACTGCTTCAGTGTGGGATCTGCAATGATCTCTTGGCCCAGCAAGAAACAAGGTTCCATAGCTCAGAACACAGCTGAAGCTGAGTATATTTCTGCTAGTGATGCCTGCAAGGAAGCAGTTTGGCTTAGGAAACTTCTCTCTAATCTGTTTGGTGGAAAGATTGACTCAACGATTATTCATTGTGATAATCAGAGTTGCATTAACCTTTCAGAAAATCTGGTGTTTCACGATAGATCGAAACACATTGAAATGAAGTATTATTTCACCAGAGACCTAGTACAGAGAGGTACTCTGAAGCTGCAATACATCCATACAAATGAACAGATTGCAAACATTTTGTCCAAGCATCTGACATCAACAAAGTTTGTGTACTTTCGTGACAAGCTTGGCATGGCAGAGAATACCTCTCTCATTGAGAGGGAGTGTTGAATTTTCCTAAGCAGCATCGAGAGCCATTCTCTTGGAGAATGGGGGCGCACCTAGTCAGTTACAAGGAACTTGAACCAGTTTAATGCTGGTGGACTAGGGCTAGAGCTGAGTGGCCATTCTTTGAATGGAGGCCCCTGGTCAATTACCAGGAACTTGAACCAGTCTAGGACTAGGGGACTCGGCCTAGAGCTGAGGGGCCATTATTTGAATGGAGGCACCTGGTCAATTACACAAGAACTTGAAACAATCTAGAACTGGAGAACTCAGCCTAGAGTTGAGAGGCCATTCTTTGAATGGAGGCACCTAGTCAATAACCAAGAATTTGAACCAGTCTAGGACTGGGGGACTCAGGCTAGGGCTGAGGGCCATTCTCCGGGAGAATGGAGGTGCTTGGTTCGTTACCAAGTATTTGGCATTGAGTCAATTGATGCAGCCTAGGGTTGAGGCACTTTATCAATTACTAGGTTATCACCATAAGCCCTAGACCGAGTTTGGGCATGTGATGCACTCCTATCCTTGATCTATGGGCTACATGACCTTCTCCAAGGATTAGCTACCCCTGGTTGAGACAACTAGCACCCGATCTTGGTGGCACAAGGAGTTCAAGTTAAAAGCATTAGTAATTTTCCCTATTTATAAAGAGATGTACTTTGAGTGGGAATGAAGGACCCTGATGACCACTTGCTTTGACCACAAAACACTTTAAGGACCTTCTTACCCTAAGCCTTGGTCCATGAGGAAGAACAAATGGTTAAAGTCAAAATACAAGAAGAACTATTGTACCACAAGAAGTTAAAGTAATAATACAAGAAGGCCTATAGTACCACAAAAGTTAAAAGTCAAAGGGTAAAAATGAAAAAGAATAAAACCCTATAATAAATTCCTAATTATGAGGGACCACTTCAAGTGATTGAAAGACTATAAATGAAGTTCACTTGGAAAACATTAGACACACACTTGACAACAACATCTTTAGACTGCTCCTCGCTGCTGCTGAAAGAAGAAACCAGGGCTAAGTTCTTTTGTGTCTTCCTCTAGTTGGGCGACCTAGCTAGCTAAAGTCTTCATCTTCACTGGTTGCAGCAAAGGAGGGTTGCCTATACTCGATGCCATCAACAAGCTCATGCTGGTAATCTAGGGTAGCCACCAAAGGCTGCTCTCACACCTGGGCAGTCCAAAAACCACTCACGGGTAGCCCTAAAAAAGTTTGAGCAGCTGCTAGCTGGTCCGAGCAGCCCATAGGAAGGTCCAGGCAGCCCTAGACTAATCACGGGTAGCAGCAGAAGATCCAGGCAACCCTAAATTGATCACGAGCAGCAGCAAAAAGATTCAAGCAGCCCTAAACTGATCACGGGCAGCCCTAAACTAGGCTCAAGCAGTAGAGAAGAGGTTTCAGGCAGCTCAGGCAGCAGAGAAAGAGGTTCGGGCAGCCAGGAAAATAAGGTTCGAGCAGCAGAGAGAAAATTCGGGCAGACCCTAGTCTGCAAATTTCGAGCAGCAAAAGAATTTTTGGGCGACCAGTCCTCACCCTCCACGTGGCAGTGTTTTGATGATAGCAACAAGCCTGCTAGGGTTTGACAAATTTATGAAAACATTCACCTCAAAATTTTGAGATAAATTTTCTTGTTGCTTCTACAAACTCAGTCATCTCATTTAAGGGATGAATTACTAATGCTTTGGGGGTTTTTGTCCTTTAAAGGTTTCCCCGTGAA
Source organism: Pseudotsuga menziesii (assembly GCA_001517045.1). Lineage (NCBI taxonomy): Eukaryota > Viridiplantae > Streptophyta > Pinopsida > Pinales > Pinaceae > Pseudotsuga > Pseudotsuga menziesii. The sequence goes on along the minus strand of LPNX010321381.1, from coordinate 255,997 downwards.
AACATCTGGTGTTCATTTGTGTGATGCTTGATTATTTGCTGCACTTGCCTTGTTGTTATCTATATTACAGTGTGCAAAATTTAAAGAATATATGCACATGCTAAAATTCAACATCCTCAACCTATGAACATGGGTATACCACCCATGCACCTCAAAACCTCTTTGTTGATTACTGTATATTTCCTCCTCAATGACACCATCAAGAAAAGCAGTATGCCTACAAGACATACCAAGAACTTGGACTGTTTTCGAATATGAGTATGACTACAGTCCCCATTATTGGTAGATACTAAAATTATAGCGAGTAAGTTATTCTGATACCAGCATAGTTTGAAAAATCGAAAAAATCGGAATCGGTTTCGACCAAGTCGCCAATTTATTGGTTTACTGATTCAAACCAGTAGAAAAATCGGTTCGGTATCGAATCGGCTGATTCAGTACCGAATCAACTGGTTTGATACCGAATCGGCTGATTCAGTACCGAATCAGCTGGTTCGATACCGAACCGGTCTTATCGATCGATTATCGACAAAAACAGACCGATTTTTTAGGGCCCACAAAATTATGAAATCAGGTTTTTTTAAGATTTATTTCATTTTTTTAACTTCTTAACCTGAGTAACTACCCTGGGCCCCTAACCTTTGGAAAATGTCACCATGAAGTGTTGTGGGAGAGTGGAGAGACTATCGGTGGCCACAAACAACGAACTCCTGGACTATGCAAAGTTGGAAAGAACCTCGGGTGGACCGTTGGAAGTTGGAAGCCATGCAAGCAACAGTTGGAATCCGTGCAAGCAACAAAACTGGAGTCCGAGAGAGAAACTGAGAGTTGGAATTTGGAACCTAGTTGGGTTGTAGCCTATGATGTTGTGGGAGTGGCCGGTGGAGAGTCTGAGATTGGATTCATAGAGGCTAGAACCCAAGTTGTAGCATGTGACTCGTGAGTGTGGATATTTTGTCTCTAATGCTTTGGAATCAGGATTAGAATCTTGAAAATGTTGGTTTTCATTAAAATTTAAATATTTTATGTATTTTTTAGCAAACCGATTCATTAAATTCAAATCAACCGATTTATGACCGATTCATTACTGATTCCGATTTCGATTTCGAGTTGACCCTCGACCGATTTTGAGTCTGATTCCAATTTTTCAAACTATGGATACCATTACGGAGTATGGGACTATGCTTTGTTACTTGTGTTACGTGAAGTTGTACCGTACAGACTATAGAGTATTTACAAATTATGAGCCCCATAAGGATGCTTTCAACAGGCTTTATTAGACTCTAGGATTTATTATAATTTATAGTTAGAGTGCCATAGTTTCAAACTTTCAAACTTTGAAGATGAAGTTTGAAACTTCTTGCTATATAAATTAGAAACTTTGCGTATTTGTGTATAATGGTTTGAATTCACATGGATGCACATATATATATATATATATATATATATATATTGAAAAAATGAATATTTTATGTATTTTTGCTGAACCAGTCTTTTGATCCAGTTTTTTCCTTGGTTTTTGTCTGGTTCCGAGTCTTGGGGTCTGTCAGTTCAACCACCGGTCCGGTTCTGATAACATTGTTTTTTTCTCAAAACCAATACATTTGTATGCAATTACATTATCTGACAACTACTAAATTCTTTATTGCTCTGTATGTTTTCCTCCATTTAGAGAAATAAGATTTACTCCTGGCAATACAGTGTATCTCTACTTCTATCAATTTTAACATTTCATTCATCTTGAGAAGAGACATATTTCTTATCTCAAGAACAATGCCTGCCTTGCTCATTACATGTCATACTCATGGTGCTCAAAATCCGATAATTCATGAAATACAACAAACAAGTAACAATAGGTTATGTTCCTTAATAGGTTATTTTCCTTAAACAAAAGATTACAAGCATACACAAATACAAAGTTTATTGATGCCCCAGCATAGTTCCAAAGTAGTCTTGGAACATCTCAGGGACCAACAATGCCAACAAACTCCAATAGATCCGAGACCTTGCATACTAGCACCAAGTGCGGCTTGAGGAGATAGTGAGGGCAATGGACTCCGATGAGCAGTATGCCAAGTACAGGTACCAATCCCGCTCCTTCACTGAGTTGACAAAGCTCCGTAGGAGGTATAAGAGTGAGACAAGGTTGAACACAATATCAAGAAGAAAGGGCCAGGCACCAAACTCCGCAAGAATGATGGGCTAAGGTGTCATTCGTTTGTATTTGATGATGCAACAAAGGAGGAGGATTTGCACTCTCTGTTGAGGCCCAATCAAAGTCTAGAAGACAAGGCCCCCAAACCTCTGAGCCATAGAGGACTGTGGGCCAGATGAGAGCATCCACGAGAGAAAGTTTGGATGATATGTCCTAAAAATGGTGTCTGAAACATTGTGTCTCGAGAAGGACCAAGGATCTATAGCCCTTGTTGAGGCAAGGTTTAAGGGTGTGTCGCAGACTGAAATGTGTTAGATTCTTATCAATTAGACAGTATGATCTTAGGATCTTATCTGAGAGAATAACATGCACAACAATCAATCATAAGAGACAATAGACAGATTTTCCTCGGGGAAACCATAAAGGAGAAAACCCTGCAACTTCCTCAGAGATAGAATGAGCACCAATGGCAGCAGCAAAACCCACAGACAATAAGATGATCTCCAACATCTATTCTCTCTCTTACCCCAGCTCCTCTCTCACTCATGCGCTACAACTGAGTGTGAGTGACATGTGATAAATAGAGAGGCTCACTCTCTATTTATACTAGTTTTTGACTTGACAACAACTTACCAGGGCCAACTTCTCTAAGAGAGTCTAATAACCCTAGTGCCCCACAACTGCGGGGACTTTAACCCCTGATCAACAAGGAGGCTTAACCTCTATGACTTTACATGACTTGTTTACATTACTGATTCTCCCGATAGGAACATCGGGGACTAATCAAATACAATATATGAAATACATAAGTGAATACATTCTGAAGTTACAAATACATCAACACTCCCTCTTAACTAGGAAGGTATTCTCTTGACACAATTCATCAACAAAAGTTTTCTTCTCTGGATCAAGTCTGGATCATCATCACTGGATCATCATCAAAGCTGGATCATCATCGGATCATCATCATCACTGCTCTGCTATCTCGACCAAATGGTGTTATCTCTCAATTCTACTCATCACAGGAAGTTCTACAGAGCCAGCCCTATTTAATGTTGGTTGTAGGCCTAGCCTCCAAGTAGGTCTTCATCTTCTTCAGCACTTATATCCGACCATGGGAGGCCCAGCCTGCCACCATGTCGGACGGGCCCGCCAAGCACTTACATCTAACCATGGGAGGAACACATCCATCATCCATGTCAGAATGGCACGCCCAGCACTCACATCTGACCATGGGAGGCCCAGCCTGCCACCATGTCAGAAAGGCTCGTCTAGCACTTATATCTGACCATGGGAGGCCCAGCCTACCACCATGTCAAAAAGGCTCTGCACCTACATCTGACCATGGGAGGCCCAGCCTGCCACTATGTCAGAATGGCTCTACACTTACATCTGACAATGGGAAGCCTAGCCTGCCACTATGTCAGAATGGCTCTCCACTTATATTTGACCATGGGAGGCCCAGCCTACTACCATGTCAGAATGGCTCTGCACTTACATCTGACCATGGGAGGCCCAGCGTACCACCATGTCAGAATGGATCTGCACTTACATCTGACCATGGGAGGCCCATCCTGCCACCATGTCAAAATGGCTCACGGACTCATCACTTCCCCTTGGAAGGAACCTCAATCTGGAGAACACCAAGTTTCTCCCTGGAGTACACAAACTTCACTCTGGCCAATGGCTTGGTCAACACATTAGCTATTTGTTCGTCTGTCACAACATACTGGAGCTTCACTGCACCATATCCCTGATATAGTGATATTTGATCTTGATATGCTTTGACTTGTCATGGAACACCGGGTTCTCCAACAACTTCACACAACTCTGGTTGTCGCAATATATACAAATAGAATCCAACTGGAGATCAAACAAATCAGATAGTAGCTTCCTCAGCCACACTACCTCACAACTAGCCGAACAAGCTGCGACATCCTCTGCTTCAGCTGTACTCAGTGCCACACAAGATTGCTTCCTGCTAAACCAAGAGATCACACCTAATCTCATACTAAAGCAGCACCCCGAAGTGCTCTTCCTGTCAATGGCACTGCCTTCCCAATCTGAATCAACATAACCTTCCAGGTTAATCTTCTGATTCGCCTCATACTTCAGCCCATAATCAACTATACCATTTAGGTACCTCAGAATATGCTTTGCAGCAATCAGGTGAGCATGTCTAGGATCCGTCAAGAACTGGCTCAATGTGTTCATAGCAAAGCAAATATCTGGTCTCGTATTCGTCAGGTACATCAAGGACCCAATCATTTGACGATACATCGTAGCATCAACCAACTCTGATGAAGCATCACTCAATAGCTTCAGGTTCGATGCCATCGGTGTGGTCATGGCCTTACAGTCCATCATCCCAAACCTCTTTAGGATCTCTACTGCATACTTCCCTTGTCCGAGGGAGATTCCATCTGCATTTTGCCACACCTCCATGCCTAGAAAGTAGTGCATCATACCGAAGTCCTTCATCTCGAACTCGACATCAAGCTTCCTCTTTGTATGAGCAATCAACCCATACTCACCTGTTACAAATAGGTCATCTACATACAGTAGGAGTATCACTGGGTTCCCTTCCTCAACCTTGTAGTAGAGGTTGGAATCTGCTTTACCCTTGGTAAAGCCCAAACTAGTCAGGAAGCTGTCAATTCTGCCATACCATGTCTTGGGTGCCTGTTTCAAACCGTACAGGGATTTCTTCAATTTACACACGAGTTTCCCTGTCATGTGTCTCAAAACCGAGTGGCTTCTCCACATACACTTCCTCTTCCACTACACCATTCAAGAAAGCAGTCTTGACATCCATCTGGTGTATCTTCCATTTCATTACTGCAGCCAGAGCAAGTACTGATCTGATGCAAGTGTATCTGGATACAGGTGCAAAAGTTTCCTCATAACCTATTCCTTCTTTCTGGGAGAAGCCACGAGCCACAAATCTTGCTTTATATTTCTCTATGCTGCCATCTGCAACATGCTTGATCTTGAAGATCCACTTGGAAGTCACAACAGACTTCCCTTTTGGCCTTGGAAAAACATCCGAGACATCATTCTTCATGATTGACTGATACTCCTCAATCATAGCATCCTTCCATTATTTCTTCCCTACTGCTTCTTCATAGTTGGAAGGTTCTTTATCAATGATGTCACATAATAGGGCTACATATCCAGAGTAGGACCTAGTTCTCTTCCTCTCTCTATGCATCTCTTCTGGAGCCCCATATCTTTTTGCACCTTGGATAGCCTCTCGTACCCATGCAGGTTTCCTCTTGTGAGGATTCTTCTCCTGGGGTGGATCTACAGGTTCCTGGGGTTCTTCTATCTCTCAATCTTCTTCTTGAGTTGCATCGTTCATAGTTGTATCTTGAATTCTAGGTACTTTTGTTTCTACAGGGTCTTCAACAAGTCTCTTTCTGGATTTGATGTAAGTTGAGTCTTCGTCAAATGTTACATCCCTGCTAATGTCGATCTTCTTGAATCCTGGGAAATATATTTTGTAAGCCTTCGAGCTTTCACTATATCCCACAGATATACCCTTCTTTCCTGAAGGATCTAACTTTGTCCTCTTTTCTTTTGGAATGTGTATCTACACTGGGCAGCCAAATATTCTGAGATGACTGACTTCTGGCTTCTTGTCGGAGAAGACTTCTTCAAGTGTCTTGTTCTCAAGTACTCTACGCAGAGTATGGTTCTGTACATACACAGTTGTCCTAGTAGCTTCTGCCCATAAATGCATGGGAAGTTCTTGATCATGAAGCATTGCCCTTGCAGCCTCCATGATCGTTCTATTCTTCCTTTCTGTAACCCCATTCTATTGTGGATTATATGGAGTGGTCAACTCCCTCTTAATCCCCGATTCTCTGCATAATTCTTTGAATTCATTTGATGTGAATTCTCTGCCATTATCTGATCGAAAGGTCTTGATTTTCTTTTCTGTGTGGTTCTCGATCAAGGCTTTGAATTCCTTGAACTTACTGAATACTTCATCTTTGTTCTTCAAAAAGTATATCCATGTCTTCCTAGAAAAATCATCAATGAAAGAAACATAGCATACATACCCACTCAATGAACTAGATGACATCGAACCGCATACATCGGAGTGGATGATTTCCAAGATTCCTTTTGCCTTGCTCTCGCTACTTGGAAATGTCTTCCTTGTGTTCTTTCCTTTCACACATCCTTTGCAAACTCCTTCATGCTTTGCCTGTATTTCTGGAAGACCTTCGACAGCCTTGCTTGCAAGTGGCAGTGCTCTATAGTGCACATGTGCAAGCCTTCTGTGCCAAAGTTCATTTGGCTCTACTGAGTCATGGACCAAGACTTGTTCTGGTTGGCCCTTTAGCTTGTATAATCCTCCCTCTTGCTCTCCAATCACAACTGTATCATCTATAGTCTTTCCCTTTGGCCACATAAGGACTTGGCCATCTACAAATGCAACCCTTATGCATTTTGCATCTAATGCAGATATGGAGAGGAGATTCTTCTTTAGTCCTGGCACAAACAAAAAATCCTTCATCTTCATAGAGTTTCCAGAGTCTAACTTATAGGAGGATTCACCACTACCTTTTATTGGATATTGGTAGGCATCCCCATGTTTCACCTTGTGGGGTGACTCATGTTCTAATAATTTCACAAATGATTCTTTGAATCCCGTCATATGCTTGGAAGCCTCACTATCGATATGCCAATCCTTGCTCCCATGTGTGATAGTTCCAGTGAGGGCAGAAATCAAAACATACTCTTCATCACTTGAAGAATCTTCACTTTCTTGTTTGATTCTCTTTCTGGAAGGTTCATCATCCTCTGCAGTGTGAACATGATGTCTTCTTTTGTTGTCCTTCTTCTTGTGAGAGCTATTCTTATTCTTGGGACAATCTCTTGCAAAGTGTCCTCTTTCATCACATGTAAAGCATCTGTATTTAGATATGTCTTTGTTAGATTTTCTAGGGTTATCTTTCTGATGAGAATGCTTACCTTTGGGATGATGATAGTCCCTCCTGATTTTCTTGGAGTGTACTATGAGAGCTTGATCTTCACTTCCCATCTTTTCTTCTTAGGCTACTCTCTTAGCTTCTTCTTGAGAGCATTTCTCCCACAGTCTACTAAAGGTGACTAGCTTTCTTCTAGCATAAATACCTTGAATGAAAGAGTCCCATGACCTAGGGAGACCATTCAAGGTGGTCATCACAATTTCTGCATTCTCCACTTCTTCATCCACTGCTTCAAGTTGTTCTTTGATCTAGGAGACCCTTGTAAAGTATGACTGTATGGTCTCTGCATTCTGGATCTTCACATTCTTCAATTGGTTCCTCAAAGTCATCTTCCGATTTATGTTCTGCCCTTCAAATAGCTTGGTCAGGGCATCAAACATTGCTTTAGGTGTCTTTAGGGAGGACACATGTGGTATGAGGTGATCCTTGATTGAATCAGCAATAATCCTCTTAGCCATGACCAATTTCTTTTTGTGTAAGGCCTTAGCCTCATCTCCCTCTAGAATTGGAACCTCTTCACTGATGTAAGAGTCCAACTCATTTCCTTCCAGGATCAGGGAGATCCTATACTTCCAGGCTCGAAAGTTATCAACTCCCTCAAGCTTTTCATCAAGCTTGGTGTGATGAGAGATCTTAATTGAGAACCTCAAATGGAAATACAAAAGATTTAGAACTTACCAATTTGAGAAGCTGAAAACTGGATCTGGAGCTGATCTTCTGTAGTGTTGGTTTTCTGGTTCCAAGGAAAATTAGGGTTTGACTTTCCCAGAGTTCTACTCAACCAAAAACCTCGATTTTTGTCTCTAAACTTCGATTTTGAGGAGGAGAGCAATCCTAGCCTAGGCTCACTCAAAAATTCATCTTCAGTGAAAAGCCCTAATTTCCCGATGTAGTGGTAGGTCAAAAACTGAAAGTGCTCAAAATCAGATTCTGCTTCGACAGAAAGATGCACCCTTCAAAGGAGATTCAGCCTAGCCTCCTTTTGCTAATGGATTGTGGAGAGAGACCCAAAAAGTAAGAAGCCCTAGCTTCAGCAACTGCACAGTGTCTTCTTCTCAGGTTAGCTTTGATACCATGTTAGATTTTTATCAATTAGACAGTATGATCTTAGGATCTTATCTGAGAGAATAACATGCACAGCAATCAATCACAAGAGATAATAGACACAAAGATTTTCCTCGGGGAAACCATAAAGAAGAAAACCCCGCAACTTCCTCAGAGATAGAATGAGCACCAATGGCAACAGTAAAACCCAAAGACAATAAGATGATCTCCAACAGTTGTTCTCTCTCTTATCCCAGCTCCTTCTCTCTCAGTCGTGCTACAACCGAGTGTGAGTGACTGTGTGATAAATAGAGAGGCTCACTCTCTATTTATACTAGTTTCCGACTTGACAACAACTTACCAGGGCCGACTTCTCTAGGAGAGTCTAATAACCCTAGTGCCCCACAACTGCAGGGACTTTAACCCCTGATCAACAAGGAGGGTTAACCTCTATGACTTTACATGACTTGTTTACATTACTGATTCTCCCAATAGGAACATCGAGGACTAATCAAATACAATATATGAAATACATAAACGAATACATTCCGAAGTTACAAATACATCAACAAAATGGTCCTGTAAACTACCCCAAAATAGGTATAAGTGCTAGTGATCTCAATCTTCTTCCCTCCAAAGAAGGAATGGAGATCCAAGAGGAGCTTCTTCGAACCATTGAAGATCTTGCCATTGGTTTTACCTAGCTTGACTGTCAACTAATGAAGATTGCACAAAAGGGCCAAGCCATCTAGTTGTCTCTGCAACCTCTCCGAATATGAGGCCAAAAAGACCACATCGTCAGCGACGAGCAGGACAGAGATCAAGACTTAGTGGAGAAGGCACTCATCTCCATACTGAATGTGCACTTGTGAGAAGGGCTCCAGCTCATCAATGTAGAGAAGTGCATCCACTAGGAGAGACTGATCTCTGTGCAAGCATGTGCCTCCTACCTAGGAAAGTGTGCCCTATCTAAAACTAGAAGTTCCCCTACCTCATGCACTTTATCTAAAATCAAAACTACCACTAAAGGCAGTGCCAAGCGAATTCTAGAAATGCAAAGTCAAATATAAATAACCATCTATTCTAGAAATATAAAGCTAAATCTAGAACAACTGCTAATACTGCACGTATTCTGAGGTTGACATACACATGCTGGAGGCATGAGTCTACCCTCTCTATATCTCTATACATAACTGCAGTGCTGCACACAAGAGTCTCTAGTGCTGCACCATCACTAGCCTAGACTGAACCCTCATCATAACTGCACAAGTACACTACACAGGAACCGAGGTATGCAAACTGCTTAAACACACCATCACTGGGAAAATACCATCTGAGCATCCAAGGTTAAATAAAAAGACAAAAAAAAATCCAACAGTCACTCATGATGAGCCATTTTCAAGCGATAATGAGATAAGCAATCCATTTGAAAGAAAAGTAAAACAGAGAAGTATTCAGTGTACAAGAGACAGTTAGAATTAGATTGAATTCAGCATAAACTCTAGTCGTAATGTACCACCACATGACAAAATATAAGAACTGACCCAAAATGAATCATTATATAATTTTTCATCTATTTTGGTTCCTGGGAGGAAAATTTGGAGCTATTGGCTTAAGGGCCTATTTAAGGGGTAATCCTACTTTGGTGATTTGGGGTCCAGAACCTTCCAAAACCTGTTTGGGGCCTTTAATGGACGTTTCTGGGGCCAAAACTTTGCAAACGAAGTTCCCAAACTCTCAACATTGTTCTCCACTTTGAGACCTTTCCAACAGCATGAATCAATTGGAATTCAAAGTTTTGCCTCCTGCAAATTGACATATCCTATGACCAACATCACACCGAGTAGATTCTAGATGACTTTCAAGAAGATTCTAGAGGGTTGAAAACCCTAGCATTAATTGGGTGTCAAAGCTTGCAAAAACCCTAACATTAATTGGGTGTTGAAGCATGCATAGACAGCTATCAAGTTAAGTTAAATACTGGGTCTCTAGGAAAGACGGGTTTCATTCTCACTGTATTATTTATTGATCCATAGTTGCAACATAATATTGGAAGTTGAAGATTCTGTAGCAGCCATCCAAGCCACAGTGTCCATGGCAACTCCATTGTGGATGCCCTTTCTTTCTACTTATATTTCATAGCTGAGAAGAAAACAGCAAGAGAATAGGCCTCACCTTCTAGCTGGGTTTTACCCATATTGGGTTTTCCCAGGGTACATCTTGTGTTCATTGTGTGAATGATGTGTTGCTTGCTTAGCTTCGTCATTTTATTTTCAATATATTTCAGTATTCCATGCATTAAGCTAGCCACAATTAAATCTGAAGACCTAAAGTGATACACTACATAATCAGAGATTTTCAGAATATTGTAAAATCTGTGGTGACAAACTGTTCCAGTGGAATATCCACAGCAGTTTGCAGACCAAGGACAGTAGGATTCGACCACATGTGCAAAACAAAGCTGGCATGCATAATTACTTGGAGCAATCACACATGCATTTTCAAGAAACAACAGGAAATACAAACAAATGAAAACAGAAAATGTATTTGAACTATAAAATTTTCAATGTGCAACTAAGTCACAGCATTCACCGATTTTCAAGCTTGAAAATCGAAAAACGCCGAATTTTAACGGAGCACGGATTTAATCATTAAAAATCGCCGAATTTAATACGTTTAATTTTACCCTAGCTTATGAGCCCGCGTTTTCTGTTCAGACAGCAACATTGAAGCTACGTATCCACCCTGTACCTGTGAGTTGTGCTTCACTCGATACCCTCGACCGAAACTACAACAGATCTTGCAAGCACAATCACCCTGTCGTTAATTTGATAGATATAAAAATCCACGCGAGTTGTGCTTCTTTGCTCGACGCCCTGGACAGTCTACAGTCTACGCCCTAATTATTTGACAATTAGTGATAAAGGATTCGTGAGAAATGAGCCAATGAGCAAATTGGTTGTGGGTACCGGGCAAACTATTATCTAGTTTCATTTTTATAATGTGTTGAATGAGTATATTGAATTTTATTAAAAAAATGATGTATTTTTTTATTATTTTGAATTTTATTAAAAAAATGATGTATTTGTTATTATTTTGAATTTTATTAAATATTTTGATGTATTTTTATTATTTTAAAATTTTATAGCCTCTCGAATTTAATGCCGAATTTTATCACTAAAATTTTGATTGCCAAATTTTTTACGAATTTCAAAGTCGTCGAAATCGAACACGAATTCGAATCAGGTGACTTAGCATGTGACATATCCCAATATAAAGCTGGGATAAGAAATCCGCAAGTACACACAAATGAAAACAGAATTTATTTGAACTATAAAATTTACAGTATGCATGTGACATATCCTAATATAAAACTGGGATAAGAAATCTGTAACTACACAGGAAATTACAAGGAAAATATGTGGAGACTATACAGGTGCAACAGCACGTTCACATGATAAATGACTTGCCATAGTTTAGTTCCATTGTGATTAAGCCCTGCAAGACATATTTCAATTAGCTTCCTCCAACAAATCTGTTTTAACTCTTTTCCCAATGAATCCATAGAACAGTTGATCACTTCCTTCTGTCCCTCAATTTTGGCAGTAGATGACTGTAAGCTAGGAGAGGAATCCCAATCCCATGCAAAATCAACTTCCAGATCAGTGAGACCCTGTACTTCTTCAACACCTGCAACTAGCAGACAGGTTCCCACCAGGGTCTCAAGGAAGCTCTGCTCAAAGCACAGTTCAACTACTCGCCTGTCCACCGTCTCAAGTACTCAAAGCTCCATCAACCTATTCTTCCCAACAGCCTCTAGTGTTAGGAGAGTTGTGAAAGATGGCCTCTGACCAGGATCCCAGATCCTGGTCCCCTCAACCTACGTTTCTCTCCGGAAGAGATTATCAAATAGACTAATAGTGTATAAGACCATCCTCTGCAATCAATGACTGTTGGAGAATCATCATCGTCTTCCTCCACTCATTCAGCTTCTAGCTCTAACATACCTTGAGATGTCCCCCCATTCCCTTTTCTTAACTAGAATGGACAGCTTAGTTTTGTTTTGTTTTGACATCAGCATATTATGTTCAGCATCAGTTTTGTGTCTGTATTATTTTGTCTTACTATTGTCTAGCCCTTTAGCTATTTTACCTTCTGTGTAGATTAGTGATAGGAGTTGCTATTGTACTCCCACTATGTACTTGCATTGGTTGTACTTCCAAATCCCATTGCCCTGCTACTGTGGTCATTAATTGGACATTAATAAAATCATCTTATATCATCTAGAAAAGTATGCAGTTTTCAACTTTCTGAATATTGCTTTGTTCAGACAATATGCAGTGATCTAAAAATTCCATAACTAGGAAATACCACCAAAACATGACGACAATTGTAGAGTTGATTAAAATTAGAAAAATGCCTAAAGGTTAAAACCAACTAATCTCTCCCATTAGTCACAGAGAAGCTTGCAAAAATGCCCATGATCTTATTGATTTGTTCAATCTGGAAGGTGAGAAAGAAACAAACTCTGCACTTAGTATGATGGGATGTAAAACGCACCTGAAAACAGCCATAGAAAAACCTGGAATCAAAGAAGGTCTCTGCAAGAATACAGTGAGACTATCAGATAAGCTTCAAGTATTAGTGTCAGCAAATTATGAAAAATATGGACCCCTTTCACCATAGAAATTCAAACTTGTGATGTAATAAACAACAGTGACAGCTGGAGTATTAAAAACTCACAAAGCTATTGGACAGCATATTCCAAACAAACTATGGCAGTGGAAACAAAATGAAAAGTTAAGCAAGTCCACCTTATCAGGTAATTAAAAATACATGCAGTCAGTGGTGCCATCAAAAGCAATATTACCAAATTAAAAAACAACCTACAAACAACTACAACACTTCTGTAGTAACACAAGCAAGTTTGTTGCTTTTCCTAACAGAGGAGGCAAGGTATGGAAAGTATGGAAAGTATGAAAACATGTCCATGTCCATTTTATTAGGCAATTTAAACTGTGCACACTCAGCAGTAACATCAAAAGCTAATTATACCAAAATGAAAAGCAATATGTACCACAAACTTAAAGCAACTAAAAAGCTTCTCTAGTTCTACAAACAAGCTTGTGTTTTCCCTTAGTTCAAATCAAACAGAGATGACATGGCATAAGCTCTTTCTGGGGGAAGAAAAGATAGAATACAAGAGGGAGTGCAAAAAGCTTCAAATCAAATCTGGAAGATCAAATCCTTGATAATATCAATATAATGTTCTTCCTCTCCTGCACTCTTGTAATATTAACTGCTCTTGCAAGGTTGGTAGAATGGACAGTTCCCAAAATTGGCTACATGCTCTAGTCTCTGATCAATTCAGGCTCCTGTTTCAGGATTGGCAGCTGGCACCATTCTCAAGAATACACTATCTTCCTACAGGAGTGGGTAAGCTAACTTATGATCAATTTAACCGCCGCCTCAAGATTGGGAGATTAAGCTATTTCAAAAGTAGATATATCCTATGAACTGGTATGAATAAATGACTCAAACTCAGTAGGTCAGATCATTTTTACAATAGCACCACTTCTCAAGGGATGTCAATAGGCTAGATTAGGAGATAGACACATTGCATATAATACCTTGTAACTATATTTGCTGATCTCCATTGTTTCCTATCATATTATTTAATTAGTTCTTGTACATTGGACAACCACTTTTTCTTTATTTTAATCATGGAGAAAAAAGAATAAATATCTTGTGAACCACATCCAGATTTTTCCACATATCCAAAGCATCAAATACTCTAGGAAATGGCTTTGAGAACTCACTTCACATAGAGGTTGTAGATGGGGAAGACGGGTCAGAAATTACAACTAAAAACTTTAATCCTACGAGTTCATCATTAATTGAACAGATTTATATTTTGGGGGAGACCAGATTTATAATCTGGGGTTTATTTTTGTGTCCATCATATACGTTAGAAGTTATGGTGGTTGAAAGTCTTCCTAAATTGAGAGGATAAACTCCATAAGGCATCATTCTGTAACATTTTAAAGATCCCATAGAGCTGCATGGCATAAATGATAAAAGGGTGTGTGTTCTTAAAAAACAAAGCTCTTTGTTGTTCCAATAGAATAAACAGCCTAAAGAAAATTTCCCTGTGTCAGTGATAGGAGCAGAAACCTTTGATGCTTACATACATGAAGCATTAAACTGGATCCCAGAAAAATTATCGACTTCAAAATCTCTAATTGAAAATTAACTGAAAAGCATACAGTTCTCAAAATCTTTATTTTTCGACATAATTGAAGAGAAGTAAATTTGCATCCAAAAAATAAAGGAAATGATGTGCAGTTGTCAAGAAATCCAAAATCCTTGAGATGCCTGCATGGAAATGTGAGTGCAGGCATCTAGATGTGCATGAAATTTCAAAGCAGGAAAGACAATTGAAATCAATTACATAACATGTATTTCCAAAAAAAAACATTATGAAATAGAAGCTTGCATGTATGGAATATGTATATCAGGATCACATTGAGAGATGTAATATGGTTATATATCACACTGTTACAAATTTTCTTAGCATCATCATTACATTTAAAATTAAACAATTAATAACCATGTAACTTACAAACTTTCTACAAAATTGGAAATGCATAGCACATCTAAGGCATTGATTAGTAAAAATGATCCATCTGGAAAGGTAAGACAAGGGACCAACAACCAAAAAGGTCCAACCAATAGTTACAGCTGACCACCAATCATAAAGAAGATAAACCACCCATCAGAGCCAACTAATTCGCGAACAAAAAGAGGGATGACATGCCAGACAGAGTTTTGGCCACTATTCACTAGTTGAACTGTCACACAGTATAAACATAATTAATCTGCAAGAAAGTGGGGGGACAACATCCCAAGTTACCTGCAACTAGAAAATATCCTCTTACTATATGGGGCCATGCCAACATCAAGGCATTATGGTTAAGAGCCTAATAATTGATCCAACTGCTGCAATCATTTGAAAGGCACCTTTTTAGCTTCCAACTACTTCTGTTAAGCACTCATTACCAAGGCTTTTTTTTGCCTACTTTTTCTAACTCTTTATTTACAAACACAATAGTTAATCAATCTCACAGCAAAGTCAATAACAGTGTAGCTATGAGGCAATACCTGCTTACACTTGGGCAACTACTTCCACATGAAACTATGAATTTCTACATGCAATGATTAAGCAAATAATGCAAATTCTTGGACTCCAAGAAGTTCTAGCACACCAAGTTGTCAAATTGGAATGCTTTCTTGCCTTTATATTAAACATAGGAAGGCAGCAAATACCAGATCAAAGGGCTCCTAACCTTTATAATTTCTAACACATTCTGTAAACAATGAAAAAGCAAGAAAAGATAATGCAACCCAGTTCATAATTGATCATATGTTTTTAATAGTGTTCTTTAACAAAAGAAAGTGGTCTCCAAGGAAAAATAAATAGATGCAAATCCAATTACCTGACAAAGTACTCGTAACTCCCTCACTAAAATGATGAAAGCAATGGCTGCAGACAACATCAAAGGGAGATTTTAGTTTTTGCAACCGAAAACATGCAGTAACACAATAATCAAATACAAGCATGCACAGTCTTATGATCTTATCAGCAAATTATAATTTCTCCAACAGCGTGAAACTTAAGAAGCCACCAACAGAAAACTGTTCCCAAATTTCTATCATTTTTCAACAAACAATCCAATGTATCTCCACATGGAATTAACCAAAAACATTCACTTGCTGCGAATGATTTGTCAGAATAGACAAGTTTACATTGTATGATAACAACTTAGGTGCATTTTCGATACAAAAAACAAATCAAGTTCCACATCATTAATCAACTAATGAGTTTATTATTTCACAAGATAGAAACGCTTGCTCTACCACAAAGCCTGGAATCTTGATAGCACTAATTGGATCTGACACAGTTCCTCTAGGCATTACGCTGCCCATCTGAAACCTGTATGACTAAAATATTGCTGATTTGACGTTGGAAAATAAACGTGGATTCCACTGTCACACCTTCCAGGCTTGCCGGACAGCATTGTCATATCATGCACATCATTCCTATTCTCAGTTGAATTAAACGTTCTGTAAGTTTCAAAACTGGAGGGAAAGGAGCTACTTCCCAAATCTCTGTGTCAAGCAGGATAACAATCAGCACATCTGATAGCAGATCTTTTATGGGATATGGCATCCTTCATTACTCTACTGTTCACCCAGGTATTGCAGATGAGTTTAAAGATATCTCTTTGAATTTTCCTGCTTTAATGAGTCGATTTACATAACAAGTACCCAACAAAGACTTTCACTTGGACTGTAAATTCAGATCCTGTGGCAGTGGTAAGCTGCCAATTTGAACTGGCATAGAATTGTTGCAGGTGTTATGCCTCCCACTACCTTCCCAAAGTAAAAATTTTGCCTACCAAAATCCTGACCTGAATACCCTGCACCAACCTTAACAAGATTTTGTTTAGACTCTTGTACCTCAAGCACAAAATATTCAATAATATGTACACCAGTTTCTTGTTCCCTGCCGGACTTAGTAATTTCAGCTAAGGCAGCAGCTCTGTCTCAGAATTTACACAAGCATGACCGATTTGTGACTGCTGCTCTGAAAACACCATTGCCATCCCTAGGGCCTAGACACCACTTCTCATTTTCTTGTAGAATAAATTATTTGTGACAAGTAACTACCTTGAAAAGAGTGATACCTGGAAACTATAGGTTATTTACATGGTAGCCTGTAGAACTATATCTATTCTAAAATAATTTAGAGTGGAAAAGTTTGACTCTCTACCTGCCTTTTGTTTTCTTTGGAAAAATGTACCTTATGTTTCAGTTGCAAGTGATGAAGACACTAATACTGCACTAGAATCTGCAAATATTGCTTTATCTGATATGATGCTTCCATCATCTGTTCTAAATTTGGCATTTGAAGTAACCAAGAAACCAGGATCCAATGTTTTTTTAGCATTCTGCAGCTTCTGTATCATATTTTGCTGTGCATTTTGTTGAATAATCTGGTTTTGTTGCCTGCTTTTCACTCGTAAATTATAACATTCCTGTACCAAATGCTGGAATGTTGCTCGTGGGTAAGTACCTAATTTTTCCCCTACAAAATTACAAAATTCTCCCTTTCTGATTAGCTGCACCTGCTGACCAGCAAGAACTTGGGATGACAGTTTAGAAAAAGAGGCACTCTGTTGAAGAGCTTCTTGCTTGTAACCATCCACATTTATATTGGCATAACCCTGTATGTGATTAGACATCTGCAACTGATGCCCTCCAAGCTATCAAGATGACAATTTTTCAGAATCCAAGGGAAGCATTGATTGATGCATCTACACTTCTATGACCATTAACCTCTATTATTTTGAGCACCTGCAACTGACCTCAAAACTGTCTGAATCAGAAGAACCTTGCTTCTGGAATCTATAACAGTTTTCCTCTGTTGATAATGGTGAAACATAGGATCGTCCAAGTGCTGGTTCCTAACTAGCCCTGATGATGCCCTCACATGTGGAAATATTCTGTAACCCTACATGGATGTTAGCCAAACCAAAATTGCTCATGGAATGTTACTAAGAATTGGTTCTCCTTGCTTAGTGACCAATAATTATTTCAAAATTGTTTATTAGATTCATTTGCTAGTCCAACATTAGGCAGAAATGTGAAGTGTTATGTGATAAACAAACCAATTAGCTGAAATTTAAGCTCATAACTTATACTTGTTGAGTGAGGTTGAGCTTAACATAATCATAAACAACTTTAATCCCCACAGATATTAAACTTGAAGGATATCTTTCTTCCCATTATATGGCCCTTCACAACAACCTGCTTGGAAACTTCATCAACTCCTGCCTTTTGACCATGCTCTTTGGAAAATTTGTTTAAGCATTTTGACTCTTGGAAGCCTCATCATGAGAGGATATGCTCCGTCCTTGGTTAGATCCCTCATCATATGGCTTGTTACTTATAATTTAAAATCCTTTTCTTGTTAAATATCAACCTTTTCAGCTATAAAAGGTTACCTATTTAGCATACGACTTGCCCAACAAAATGGATTGGCTTTCTTCAAAAATAACCATTGCTATTCAATTTTGAAGAAGAGCAATTATTTATTTATTTTGTTCTAGTTATTATGTTCTTAAAGGGGCATGGCCAATTCTCGAAGGAGGTTGCAAACCAGGAGAAATCAGCAATTGCGGAAGAGGAATCCCAATCCAAAAAACCCATCAAACCGGAGGAATGGTTAAGGGAATTCAATGCACAGCAGGGTTCTTATGCAAGTTCCTCTGACCCTAACTCTCAAACTCAAAAGAAAACTCAAGATATAGAGGATACATTGTAGAATCCCTTGTGTGAATTTGGCATGAGACTTCAATACTGAGATGAGCTGAACACTGTAAGGAAAGCAAAATTAGATAAAAAACAGTTGCTCTGCTGGAGAAGCTGTGGTTGCACTGGTCAGAATTGTCATTAAGGATGGGCATGAATCCAAAAATACCTGGAATATCTAGTCAGTAGTGCAACCATCGACAAAGCATGAATACCCAGCCTAAATGGAGGAACAGCCTGCTTCCTCTAAGAAGAAGAAATGCCCCTCAGTGGTCTAGATTACTCTCAACGCTTGTAGACCAGCTAGCTTTAATTTATTATGTGTTAGTTTTACTTGTTCCTCCAAGTAGGCTCTCCTTCAGTGACATGTTGAAATGATAGAATCTTCACTTGTTGTTACTTGACATTGTATTACTACGTTATGGTTTGATAACCAACGTAGTCAACATTATTTTATATTATTCTAGGTGCCTAAGGTCAACCAAGGAATTTATGTGGGGGGGCCATAACCCCTCATGGGGTAAAGCACCCCACCTTATAAGTTGTGTATAAATACACAACTCATGAGTCATTTGTAACATCATCTTGGATTCAAGGGCACCATACCTCTCGTTCTCTTGTTCAAGGGTCCACTTCTCCTTGTGTGATATTTCTGTTCAAGGTTTATGCTAGATTAGAATTTGCTGAAGAACTCACCATAGATCCACAATCTCCTTATCATTTCAACATGGTATTAGAGATGGTGTGGACTCTTCCTTCTCTATCCAGCATTGTTTTAAGGTGGTTTCAGGTCTGAAACTAGGGTTTTCAGAGCTCCTTTTGAGGTTTTAACGTCTCCTTCACCAACACCCTCTTTTTTTTAACAGTTTTTGGTGTTTTCAGTGGATTTGAGGGCAAATTTGTGCCCTTTTTAGGACAGCTCCCGCTTCATTTCTCCTATTTTCATCCAAAATACTGCAGTTTTTAGGTCTATTTCAGTTCTGAAACAAGGTTTTTCCAGGCCTATTTAAGGACAGCAGCATTTTTTTAGGGTATTTTACCCTCTCCACAACCAACAACCTCCTCTTTTTGGTGCTTTAGAGTTTTTCTAGTAAAATTGAGGGATACTTTAGCAGATCGGTGCCATTCTAAGGCAGCCCACCAAATCTCTCTCTCTTTCCACCAAAATTCACTGCTTTTTTTGAAATAGCACTGATATTGTGTAGTTTTCTCTTGTTGCTTAGGAGTTTTTCTGAGGCTTTTTCTGGTGGCATTATCATTATGGAAATGGGAGTTCAGAATTATTCTTTTAAATGAGGTCCAGGAAGCTATTGGCTAGAGGCGTTCCCCTAAAGATTTGCAGATCTATGGTTCACCGGATTTCTTCTTTAGTGCTTCTGGGGGGCCTACTCATATTTGATCCATAGAATTGATTGGTAGCAGAATCTATTAGGTTATTCAGTTGATCAATGAGACTATTGACTAGTGGCATTTTCCCTATGGGCTGCAGAACTAGAGTTTCTAGATCAGATTGTACTGAAAATTCTCAAGACCTTCTTGACCCCTTTAGCGGGTTTTCTTGAGGCCTTCATGGAGACATCCTTTGGTTCAACCAGATGGACTGTTTCTTTGACACACATGGTGGACCGTGGTGTACTTTTCAGACTGAATTGTACCGGATTTAATAGATTATATTCATGGTATTGGCTCTACCTTACTCAAACGCATCCTTTGTGTTCTAAGGGTTCGTACCTTTGTATTCCAGCAGTTGGTGATGTGAGGCCTACTTCTCAGTTGTTAGCGATGTTTCATAGTGACTTCAACAAACCTATGGCCACTTGTTAGCAAAGGGAGACCCTTCTCAGGTCCTTTGATGCAATTTCCACTCACAGGCCCACAAGATCTATGCCACTCTATTTTATTGTTGACCCTACAAATAATTGTCCACTTCTATCAATGGATCAGCTTGTTTCAGTGGATCCCTGTCTTCCACTCTATGATAATTGTCTTCATTGAATATTACACGCAAGATCATATAGTGTTTCACATGGATCTTGCCATTCTCTATTGTGATCTTGTTTTCTCTAAGATGTACTTTCGGTGGCAGCTTCAGTCTTATCCACTGTTTGTGCTCCTTTGTCCACCTAGAATTGACCAGCATACTTCAGTGGCTCCATTTACACTTCAATCAAAAGCCACCTTTACCCACTTCAAATAGTTCATAAAAGCATTAAGAGGGGAAGGCAGAATCTAATGCTTTCTCTCGCTAGCCTCTTGTCCATATTCAGGGAGGATGTTGTGCAAAGGGCCAACCATATGTTGAGGTGAACATATGTTGCCAACCATATGCTTTCTTTATTTCAACTACAAATGACCATGCTTTCAATTTTGATATCCACACACCAACTCTCACTTGTATTTCAGCCATCATCATTCCTGGTTGTATTTGAGTTGGGTATTCATAATCCACTCTCTTCTTTACTTTGGCCATGACCGCTATTTGTAAGGAGTTTGGCATTTACAAACCCACTCTCACCTTGTATTTGAACTTGCTGCTAAGTTGTGCTCTATTAGTTGTGTTCAAGGCTTCAAGCTCGCAAATCATATTTGACCCTCCATCTCAACTATGCTCTCTCAGGTGTATCTATGTTGGGTATTTGCACACCCACTCCCCTATTGTTTTTTAGCATTCTCAATTGCGTTTAAGCTCTTTTAGACATATGGAATTGGGTCTTCCAACTCTCACTTCAGCTATAGTTACTCATGTTATACTTGGATGCTCCCATCTTCTCTCTTGCAGGATGTTCCCTCAACACTTCAACTGGGAAAATCAGTGGCACTATTCTCCCAGTAGATGTGTGGTGTGGTTGGGATGTGTCTTCTAGCCCTCCTCCATTGGATGAGCAAGTCAGTGATAGTATTTTTCAACAGACAAGCAGTTTGGTGGCAGCATGCTTTCAATAGACAAGCAGTAAAGTGATCACCATCCTTCACAAGAGGAGTAGCTCAAACTTGATTCTTGTACATGACGTTTGTTCCGGCTCTTCTTTATTGGATGGGTAGATCAATACCATAGTCTCCCTGATGATGAGTAGTTAGGTAGCAGCAATCTTCTTACAAATAATTGCCTCCACTTTTTAATTGAGTAGGATCATTTGAAACCCACTCTTCTTCCAAATAAAGCTGACCCTTCATTGAGTTGGGTATGCCCACTCTCTTTTGTACCTTCTTGCTCTCTTGCATGTATGCCTTACTCATTTATCAAATGGATAGATTAGGATCATATTCCCCTAGATGATGAGCAGTTTAGTGGTGACATTTCTTCAGGAGTTGAGCAATCCTATGATGAAGATGCTACCCTTCCAGTTTTGTATTGAGTGGGGTCATCACAAACCCACTCTCTTATTACAGCTACGATTATCCCTCCACTGAGTTGAGTGTGTTTGCTCCTCTTTTGTTCTTTATTATCTTTCTCCATTACAACATGATCAATTTAAGGGGGAATTGTTGGAATGATTATAATATTCACCTATAGTTACTTGGCATTCTGGCTAAGCACACTCATTATTGTATTACTAGGCTATGGTTTAATAGCCCACCTAGCCAAATTTACTTTATATTATTATAAGTGTCTAAGGTCGACCTAGGCATTTATGTGAGCCCATAACACCCTAATGGGAGAAGGTGCCCCACTTCATAAGTTGTGTATCCCCACTTCATAAGTTGTGTATATCATAGTAGCATAATTTGAGTACGAATACGATTCGATACGGAAAAAAATACGTGACGAAAAAATCCAATACGAATAAAATACAGAAGTAGACGTCTTACATATAATATTTTTAATAAAATATACAACAATATATATAATATTTTTAATTAAATATACAACGATATATATAACATTTATATATAGTTAAACATATACAATATTTTTAATGAAATATTGAATATCAACCATTAAATTTTAAACTTTAAAAAAAAAATTAAACATATTTTTTATAACAAAAATTACTCTTTAAAAAAACAAAACAATAATGCCCGTAGTATAAGAGAGAAAACTCTTAGTTATTAATAGTTATTAATTATTTTAAGAAGAAAGAAAATAATATTTCACTATTGACATTGGATTTAATTAATTAATGTTTAAATTGTGTTAGGGTTAACTTTGACTCCCGAAAGGATGTAAGTGGTTTTGGGCACATGGTTTTGGTAACCAATAAATCTAGTGTCGCTATAATAATTGCATATTTATTTTCTTTGGCATATTTTTATTCCTATTAAATTGAATTACTAAGTATGAAATTGAAAGGTATTTATTTTATAGTGTTTTAATAATTAAAATTTGGTTTTTTAAAATTAATTTTCAAAATTAACCCATATTCGTATTACACATAGATTGAATATTCGACAAATTCGAATTTGTTCAAAATTTCCGTACACAAAAGGCCAATACTACCGAATTATGCTACTATGGTGTATATACACACAACTCATGATCATTCGTAACATTATCTTGGATTCAATAGTGATCCATTAGTTTACCTAAGCGCGCCATATCCCTTTTTCTCTTGTTCAAGGGTTCACTTATTTGTGTCATTTGTTCAAGCCTTCAACGTTTATGTTAGATTAGGGTTTATTGAAGTGTTAGCCATATATCCATAATCTCTTTAACATTCCAACACAGCAACATAATCAACAGATCCATTCCAACCTAGATGCTTGCGCAAAGTTGTTTTTCTGTTGATGACAAAGGCACATTAATGAGAGTGCATCAGTCTTTAATAGGCACCAGTGAGGCGCATGCATGTTCCAAAGTAGGGAGGCGCAAATCCCAATGCAAAGAATTACATACATGAGCTATCTTTGGAGGGCACAACTCCCAATGTTGGTAAGGTGCATTGCATGAGATTGCCTATTATGGGGTGCACAGTTACCAAGCTAAGTAGGATGCATGCTTGCAAACATTCACTTCAACTAAGTTTTAGCTTTCAGGTTACTCCAAAAGTGTTTAAACTTTACGCCATGATTGGGGGTGCTTCATGTGTTTTGGGGCACATGATGTATGTTCAAACTCTGAATGATCTAAGAAGGATTATTGCATAATTATTGCAATGGCAAATGATCCGTGATGGATTTGCACAAGGAAACAACTTGCTCAATGGTTGTGACCTCGGGTAGGTGCTTGCTTGGAATTCTTCCCAAGGGCATTGGAATTTTCTTGCTTGTTTGGCGAATTCTCTTCAATGTGACCACATGGAGAGGTTCACCCACTTGGAGAACACCCTACTTAGGAGGTGGATTGTTGTGCATCTTAGAGGGCATCAGGACCTAGATAACATGGAGTATCTTGAGTCCTTGGTTGGAGGCTTGGAGTTGGCTAAAGAACACCTTAGTTGCGACAGTGTTCTTGCAAGGGCTTAGGAGGAGTGATGAAGACTATCTAGGCTTGGGATGGAGAGTTGTAAGCACACTTTGAGTGGCTAGTTGCTACACTATCTTAGATCTTGTATTGCATTCGACATCACCTTGGAGCATGAGTGTACCCTTGGAATGGGGCACTTCACTTGTGTAGGGCTACAAGTGTTTGTAACTTTGTTGTAAGTTGCTTGTAAAGACTTGGACCCACATTGTATTGTTAACCTCTCTTACCTCTCATATATATAGAGGAAGGAGAGTGTTCTCATTCATACAGCATTGTGTTTATTCTTATTTCACTCGTGTAGACATGTGACCTAGGAGAGAAGCGCACTAGTCACCTTCTCTCTCAGCTCCTCAGTTGTACTTGATCTCCATCTTTCTCTTGGAATCACTAGGGTTTCAAGATCTTTGTGGAGCACCTTAAAGTCTAGGCTTAGGGTTTATCCCTTGGAGGTTTAAGATTAGGGTTTTGTAATAAAACCCTTGGGTATATTTGGTGAAGAAGAAGAAGAAGAGAAGAGGGTGTCTTGCCTTGGAGGACTCATTCGAGTGATTCTTGCATTTTGGAGCTCCATGGTTGAGCTAGGTTTTTCGTGTTTTTCCCTAGCTAGAGTTTTGGGGAGCTAGTGGATCATACTAACCTTGAGAGAAGACTATGGTATGTATAACAACTTCTTCTTATGCTATTAATGAAATTTTCAGCTGTCCAACACTTGTGTCATTTCCAGATTTGATTTTCAACCATCTATGTTTTTCATGTATTTGTCATTTACAGCTATATATATCTAGCTAATTTGACATAAGTAAAGGGCAATTTTGTTGAATAACTTGACATCATCGTTGAAGAATTTAAAAGTTGTTTTACTGCTGTTATATCCACTGTAAAAGTGAATTTTAAGTAAAGGGCAATTTTGTTGAATAACTTGACATCATCGTTGAAGAATTTAAAAGTTGTTTTACTGCTGTTATATCCACTGTAAAAGTGAATTTTCACATTTGGTTTATGCACGATAAGTTGCCCTAGAAGGGCTGAAGCTTATCAAGTCACTTTGGTCTCATTTCTCCTTGAATTGCCTAGAAGATTGGGTTTTTAGAGAGTGAAATATTGTATCTTTTTCACTGTTTTTTCATACTCAATCATAACAGCCCTAAGGCTGAAATTCACAAGGTAAAGATGTAAGAAACCTCTAGGATTAGAGGTGAAATTTCCGAATAGTCAATTTTTTAAAATCTTTAGACTAAATGGGTGTTCTATTCCAGGGAAACTTGACCATGCATAAGGGCACAACATCGAAGGGGCATTAGGGTTAGGGTTTGACCTAATCAAGAAACACTTCACTGGATGTCTCCATACTCCAGATTCAATGTACCTCTCTTCTGTTGTTTACAAAAGAAGCAAAGGTTGCTTCACTGTTTTCGTTAGAGAGTTTGAGTTTCAAGCCAGTATATTAGCTAGTTGCAGATGTAATATTTTAATTCACTCTAACAGAGAGTTTTGTGACTGATTGCTGCAGATTTAGCTTGCTGTTGCATTTTTCAGATTTCTGTGTTTGTAGATCTAGCACTCTTTTATCTGAGGTTAATCAGTTACAGATTCCTAGCTGGAGGGTTTTGCTTTATTAGTACAGATCTGCTTAACACATGCCGAAAATTTAACACTACAATTTTCTGGGTTTTGCTATAACTGTGAGTAGTCTTGGTCTGATAGCCTTTATGTTTACTGCTTTGAGGTTTAGGTTTGGTCTGTCTTCAGTCTGGTATAGGTCAAATCAGCAAAACTGTTTGATAAAGCCCAGTTTTTTGTTTCCTGGACATATTGTAAAGCTTCACTGATGCCCAGCAGACTTGGAAATGGGAGCTTATATATAAATCAATTATTTACCCCAAAGAAGATAAACAATGGACAAAATTATTCTAAAGGGGAGGCAATGGATTTGGGCAATTTTATTTTATAAGTCCAAATTGTGGTGATGCTTATAGTCTAAACTCGTGTACTTAAGATGCCTGGGAATGATTTAGGCAACATTCACCCTCACTTTGTATTCATCAGATAAGCTCTCTTGAATAACTGTACCCTTACATTGCTTGCAAATTGACAACAGTTAGCTAATCCAGTGTACTCCCTTATATGGACAATTCTCATCATAGAGTTTTCAGTAATCTAATTGTTCATATTTGCTTTAAGGAAACAAGAACATTAATTGTAAGTCAATTAAAAGAGGTCGTAGCGTTAGATCCTAGCACCAGTTAAAGAAACAAAAAGTAATGTCTTGTTTGAACAGAATGTCCATGGTTAGCTATTTTCTTTTATGAAGAATTACGTGTCATTTGGTGTCAACAAATATATTTAGTATTTAATCATATAGATGGTATGAAATTCAAGATGAAACTAGCAACATTTTAAGAAACAAAGGGTAATGTCTTGTTTAGATAAAATGTGCATGGTTGGTTATTTTCATTTGGATCGTGTGTCATTTTGTATAAATACATCTAGTAGTAGCATTTCTCAGTTGGTCTGTGCCACTGCTGCTAGATAGCTGCCAGTAAACTGGTACTCTGTACAGGTCCCCAGTTTGGTTCTCAAGGGATCAGACACACTAAGTCTACACCACCCGCTTTACATTGGGTACCATATTCGGAATGAGGGGAAGTGCCCGTCAGTTTCCTGGGCAATTATCTCCAGAGAAAATAAGTATATTTAGTAATTAATTATATAGATGGTTATGAAATTTAAGATGTGATAAGAGGGAAAGTGACTAGTGAATTATAATTAATGATCAGAATTGCTTGTAAAAGCAACATTGGGTTTAGTCACACACTCTATTCCTAAGAAATTAGAAAATAGAATGTATTAGTCACACACTCGTCCAAATGGATGCCACGCAACCACACACTAGATAACCTGTCAATACAAATTGTTGCGTATTGTATATGAAGGCAAAGCTCGTGTACCTCCTGTTGACCACCTAACAACTATGTGGGAAACCATGTACCATGAGCCTTGAAAACGAAAAAAGATGTACTTGACAAAGTTTTTCAAGCAAGGCAGTTGTTCCTACTCCTCCTCTCATCTTTTCTCCATGAAATTTCCTCACCCCTGCAGAGAATTTTGTAACGATATGTCAGCATGAGGGTCATTTTTTGTAAAATTCAGTTGCTTAGGACTTTATCATTAGGGAAGTCCTTTCATCGAGTGGTTTTTTTCTTTAGATAGTTAGAATTCATTTTAAGTAATTTTAATTATCTAAGTTTTTCACTCAAAATTTCCTCCAAAGTGGTGAAAGGAGTTCTAATGATCGAGTCCATGGGGTGATTAAGGTCTAGGAAAAAGAAATTCATGTGTGGTTTCCAGCAGTATTACAAACATCGCCGATATATCGGCAACATCGCGATATATCGCGATGTCAACTCGCTGGCGATATATCGGCAATAAATCGCCCCGATATTTTCCCCGATTTTTTTGGCGATTTTTCCCGATTTTTTCACGATATTTGATGATTTTTTGGCGATATTTGCCGATTTGTCGCGATATTTGCCGATATTTTCAAATGTGTTGTGATTTTTTGTATTTTTAAATATTTTTGTATTTTTTATTTTGCCGATATATTGACGATGTTTGCCGACATTTTCGCCGATAATTTCTTCTTGGACCCTTGGCGATATATTCGCCGACACGATATTTGTAACATTGGTTTCCAGTAACAAATTAAATATACTGTTTATCCCTAGTTGAATTTTAAAGGAAAATTTACATAGTATCAGAGCTCAGTTGAGCTAAATCTGAGAGACTTGCAGCAACATTGATAGATCAGGGGTAGATCTATTGAAGACACAAACCTAGAGTTCAGATCTAGGGTTTGGAAGGTACACTTCAGTATGGTCGTGCAGTTGAGGGTCACCGATAGACTCCAGGGGGCTCAAAACTTTCCTACATGGAAAGAAAGGATCACAAGGATCCTGGATGTCAGTGATGCAGAGGAGCACATTGACTCCACGAAGGTTGAGCCCACTGATCCAGCAGAGTTGGTAGCTTGGAAGAAGATAGATTCCAAATCCATGTTGATCATCTTGGATGGAGTGAAGGACCACATATTCCCTCATCTTTCCAGGAAGAAGACCACATCAGAGATGTGGAAGGCCTTGGAAAGTCTGTACCAAAGCAAGAACGAAAACCGGAAGATGGTGTTGCAAGAGAGGATGCGCAGTACCAAGATGGCTAAGGGTGAAGGAGTGGTGCCTTATCTCACAAGGTTCACACAGATCAGAGACAATCTTGGAGTAGTTGGCTCTAAGACTGAGGATGAGGAGCTAGTTCGGATAGCCCTCAATGACATTTCTAAGCCATGGGACACCTTTGTCAAAGGTGTTGTGGCTAGGGAGAAGCTCCCTGATTGGCAGAGGTTGTGGGATGATTTTGTGCAAGAGGAGACCCGCATGGGTCAAGGATCAGGTTTATCCAGCAGTGCCCCACAGATTGTGGATGAACAGGCTCTAGCCTTGACATGGAAGAGAAAGCGTAAGGCAAAGAAAAAGAAGGGTGGTAAGAAGAACCTTGACATGTCCAAGGTCAAGTGTTTTATCTGCCACAAGCAAGGACACTTTGCCTCCCAGTGCCCAGACAGGAAGAAGAAGAACAATACCCAGATGGCAGGATCTACAGAGGTGGAAGAATTCAGCAAGAACTTCGATGAAGATTTTTGCTTGATTGCTTGCATGGCAAGTACCACAAGTAGCAGTGTTTGGTACATAGACAGTAGAGCATCTTGTCATATGACGAGACAGAAGAAGTTCTTCAAAAGCTTGCAAGAGGGTGGATTAAATCTCCACATTGAGCTGGGTGATGATGCGCAAAATCAGACGCAAGGAGTTGGCACTATTACATTTCAGAGGGACTCTGGCAAACCCCTCAGTTTTGCTGACGTATTATATGTTCTGGGGTTGACTAAGAACCTCATATCCATTTCCACCTTGGAAAACAAGGGATTTCAAGTGAAGTTCCGAGACCACAGGATGTACATCAAGCCCAAGGAGTCAGGTAGGAGTTTGGATCGAGTGATTGGGATCCAGACCAGGAAGGCGTATAGACTACACTTTGAGTCTGCAAAGGCCCTAGTTAGCAGCAGCGGCATTCAGGGTGATTTGTGGCATAGGAGGATGGCACACTTACACCATGGATCTCTAAGGCATTTGAGACAGGCAGTCATTGGAGTTCCTCAGGTACAGGAGGAGAAGCATAACCACTACAAGGGTTGTGCATTGGGGAAGAACATCAGGAGACCTTTCCCACAAAGTGAGCACAAGTCTAAGGGGACCTTGGACTTAGTGAATTTGGATGTTTGTGGACCTATGAGTGTCCAATCTTTCAGTGGCTACAGTTATTGCATCACTTTAATTGTCAACTATTCCAGGAAGACCTGGATCTATTTCCTAAAGGCCAAGTCAGAGGTCTTTGAACGGTTTTGGGAGTTTAAGACTCTCGTGGAAAACCAGACAAGGAGGAAGATCCGAGCATTGAGGACGGACAACGGGGGTGAGTACACCTCCAATGAGTTCTTAGAGTATTGCTCATCAGAGGGGATCAAGAAAGAGCACACAATGACTCATACCCCGCAACAGAATGGAGTGGCAAAGAAAAAGAACAGGAAAATGGTAGGAGCAACCAAGGCCATGCTATCTGATCAAGGATTACCACTATTCCTTTGTGTTGAGGCATACATGACTGCAGCATACATTCCGAACAGGTGTCCCCACACAGCTTTGGGGAGGAAGACACCCAAGGAGGTCTTCAGAGGCACTAGACCAAATGTGAGCACTTGCACATATTTGGGAGTGTCTGCTATTGTCACATTCATGCCGACACTAGAAAGAAGCTGGACCCTTCTAGAGAGAAGAGGTTACTTGTTAGTTACAGCAAGACTTCAAAGGCATACAAAGTTTATATTTCTGCTCGCAAGAGGATCATTGTGAGCATGGATTTCCAGTTTAATGAGGACAAGCCTTGTGGAGATCTATGGACTTACCAGAACAGGAGCAGCCAGCACAAGACTCGGGGGTCAAGTTGGAGGAGCCACAGGTATAGGTACAGGTACAGACACAGGGCACAGGTTCTAGTAGTCTGAGGGAGTCAGGTGGACGGGATACTTCAGTCATTGACTTGGAGGATGAGCTGCAGCAGGAGACGGGTATCTAGGAGCCATAGCAGGTAGACACTAGGCCAAGGCCTAAGTGGTTTAGGTCCACAATTCAGGATTCCAGGCAGGTGAATCCTCCACAGAGCTCCATGAGGCAGAGCAAACCACCAGAGAGACTTAGCTATATGGCATTGATGACGGAGTTGATTAACTCCGAACCTTCCAGTTTCGAGGAGGCTACACAACATGACGTGTGGCAAGAGGCCGTGGTTGAGGAGTATGACTCAATCATGAAGAATCAGGTATGGGAAGTTGTGTCGAGGCCACAAGGTAAAACGGTGGTGGGATCCAGATGGATCTACAAGGTGAAGCATGCAGTAGACAAAAGCATGCAGAAGTACAAGGCACGCTTAGTGGAAAAGGGGTTTTCACAAAAGGAGGGTATTGACTATGAGGAGAACTTCGCCCTATTGCCAAGTATTCTTCTATTCAGACCATTATCTCATTAGTAGCGGAGATGGGTTGGTGTGTCCATCAGATGGACGTCAAGACTTCCTTCCTCAACGGAGTTATAGGGGAGGTGGTAATCATTGCGCAGCCAGAGGTGTACGATGTGGAGAACAGGGGTGTTCGATGTGGAGAACAGGGAGACGCGTGTATGCAGGTTGCGGAGATCTCTTTATGGGCTCAAGCAGGCACCTAAGGCATGGTACTCGAGGATAGAAAGCTATCTACAGGAGATGGGATTCCGGCGGAGTGAGGCAGACCACAACCTGTACTTCTTATCAGGTGAGGTGCCTCTCATACTAGTCTTAAATGTAGATGATCTCTTTCTTAGACGAGATGAGAGATTGATTGACGACTGCAAGTCCAACCTTCCTAGGCTTGCAGGTTTGGCAGAGAGACGAGTGCTTCTTCATTGGATAGGGGAAGTATGCAACGGAGATCTTAAAGAGATTCAGGATGGCGGATTGCAAGACTATGTCCATACCTCTAGTTTCCAACTGGAGGAACATTGATGCATCAGAGTCAGACTGATTTGATCCTACATTATATCGCCATCTTATTGAATCGCTCATGTATCTGGTCAACACACGACCAGACATTAGCTTTGCAATCAACTCTTTGAGCCAGTTCATGGTGGACCCTTGGAGAGTGCATTGGAGGACTACAAAGCACATACTTTGCTACATCAGAGGTACAGTGGAGTATGGGTTGGTGTATGAGAGCAGGGGAAGTGTACATTTAGCAGGCTTCACAGATGTTGACTCGGCAGGATGTGTAGAGGACCGGAAGAGCACTTTAGGTTGTTGCTTCAGCATTGGATCAAGGGTTGTCTCGTGGTTCAGCAGGAAGCAAAAGTCAGTTGCAATGAGCTCGACAGAGGCTGAGTACATGGCAGCCAGTTTAGTTGCTTGGGAGGGAATGTGGCTGAGGAAGTTGTTTTCAGGGTTGTTCGAGAGTGAGCTAGAGGCTACAGTAGTTCACTACGACAATCATAGTGGAATCAGGCTATCTGAAAATCCAGTGTTCCATGACCGAAGCAAACACATAGATATTCGGTACTACTTCCTGAGAGATTGTGTACAGAGAGGAACCATTCGGTTGGAGTACATACATACAGATGAGCAGGAGGCAGACATTTTCACCAAGGCACTTTACAAACACAGTTTTGTGAAGTTAAGAGACAAGTTGGGGCTGCTACCGAATCCCTTCCTCATTGAAAGGGAGTGTTAGAAAGTGGCAACAAGGAAGGTCTTCTAGAATTGCATGTGTCCTTGCATGCTAAGAAGACATTAAACAAGAAGCCAAATGTATTTAATGTGATTTTCCTAAGTTCGGACTTAGGAAAATACATTAATAATTCTAATTTGATTTTGACTTAATGGAATCCCTTTTATAAAGTGAAAAGTGAAATAACTTAAGTGATGGCTAATCTAATCTTGGCCATTGATCTCACCGGAGGATCACATCCATTGATCCATAGTGAGGGTTAGGGTGTGCGCTTAGGCATTGAGTTAAAAGGAGATTTGGTGGAGAGGACACACACACATGAGAGATACAGACAGAGAGAAGTCAGACGAAGGAATCTGTTGAGAAGACGAAGGAGCACTCACCCGACAGAGTCACCGAGCTTCCAGCATGGGCTAGAGGTCGTGCAGGCTCATGTAGAGGGCAGCCGTACTATTTGGCGGGGGCAGTCTTACAACCGTACGAAATCCGTACAAGATGAATTCAGCGTCGTACGGATCCATACAGTTGTGCAGAGGAGGTCGTACTACAAATGCAGAGGACGTACAACTGCGCAAGGGTCGTGCTAGGTTGTTGGGTTTGTCCAGTGTGCTTACAAAAGTTCTATTTCACCAGGTTGGGTGATTTATCTGCTGATTGTAATTATTCCATATCTTAATATAAATTTCATATCTGACTATTGCACCAGTTTTCCCATCTTGGGTTTTATCCCAGGGTTTCCATACCCAAAATACTGTGTCTATGTTTATGTGATGTTGTGGATGTTTCTCAATATTTACTTTCTGCTGCAATACTAGTAAAAGAAATTCATGTGTGGTGTCCAGTAACAAATTAATTATATTGTTTAGCCCTAGTTGAATTTAAAGGAAAATTTACAAGGTGTGCCTATCATTGAAAACTATAGCATCTCTACATGGTTGCTTGTCATTGAACTTAATTTAAACCTTAATAAATTCTAACTCCCGATTAAAATCTTTAAAAAACTTAGTAAGTAGGGACTACCCCCCTTGACCTTTAGGGAGTTGGGTCCAAATGGAGGAGTTGGGAATCGAGGTGACAGTGGGTTCTAAACTAATAGTTTCCCTAAAGAATTTGTAATTGCCTAAAGGAAGAAAACTAAGAAGAAATGTGCATGATGAATTTGCCCGGAAATGTAAAAAAGCCTAAATGTAAAAATTTCCTGCTCCAAAATGTAAACCTGAAGATAGTGCCATGTGTTGACAAGACAACTTAAATTCCATGATTCCGGTTTTGGAAAACCTATCACAAAAACTGTGAGAACCTTTTCATCTCCTTTGTCAAGTAAGGTGCTAAACAATGTCATTCATGATGAAAATCTATCACAAAAAGTGTGAGAACGTTTTCATTTCCTTTAGATTCTAGACAATGTTATTCATGGGGACCCTCAAGATAATCCCTCCCATTAAATGAGGCAGCCAACAAAAAATAATTCATGAGTCTAATTGGACACCACACAAAAGACTAAGTGGAGTAGACAATTTTATCGGAAAACAAGGAGTTGGTATATGCTTAGTCTACCTAGTAACCACCTCCTTGATTTTGAAAATTATTAATGATGGTCGAATTTGGCTAGAGTCGATTTGTATGGAAGAAGTGTATGTAGTTTGGATAGGAGTAATTCTTCCCTTGACATAGTAAGAAATAACAAGGGATGTGAGAAGAATGTTGCAGCAAACCATTTTGTTGCCTATGATAGTTATGTGACTATTAGGGCTAATGACTGTTTTAAGAAAGGAGACAATATATATTAGGATACATGAAACCCCAATAATAAAAAAGCCCAACCCTTCCCAATATTATTTGGTGGTGATTTGTTATTGTTAGATTTTGTACCTCAGATAGGTACTTCCACATGGGAGTGTCTAGCACGTAGAAGTGGTCTGAGAAGAGACTCTCTAGACAAACTTTGTAAAAGGTAATTTTTATAACACCTTAGGTAAATGTAAAATGGTTACTTAAGTGATCTAAAAGAGAGATTATGTCGTAGCCATTAATCTATGACTTAAGTGATCTCAATGAGTTAAGTCCTAGCTATTGGATTAGATCTAAGGGTCAACATTGAGCCAGTGGTATTGGATCATGGTATTGATAGGCTACCAGTAGTTTTGCATGACGTTGAAGTTATAAAAGTGTCTATGGAGAGTTGTAGACATCAGCTCATTCGATCATTGTCAGTGTGGGTGAGATCATTATAGTGAGAAATCAGTGAGTGATCAGATCTAAAAAAGGGATTCTCTAAGAGGCTTAGGACAGAGGGATTCTTTCAAGCTGAGATTGTCTGAGAGAGTGATCAATGAGTGATAAGATCCAAGAGAGGGAGTCTCTCAGAGGCTTTGGAGTGAATGATTCACTCAAGCTAGGGTTTGTAATAATGTTGAGGGTTTCGGCACAAATTGCAATGGGAGTGAGTCAATACGGTCTCTGGAGCTCTGTAAGTTGTAAGTGTTGTTTAACAAATCTGCAATAAAAGATAAATATGTTGCTACATTTCCCCAAAGGTTGGGGTTTCTAGTGTAAATCCAAAGTGTCAAATGTGTTGATGATCTCCTGTTGAATTTCTGTTGTGCATCATTTGTTAAGTAATCAATGTGTTGTAATTTCTGATTCATTATTTATCTGCATTGTGAATCTGAGTATAAAATTCAGTGAATAAATTGCAATCAGATCTGGTTGTGAAAAATTAACAGTTATGATATGATTACTTGTGGATAAGGTACAGTTGCACGGGACCCATTCTAATGACTCCTTTACTATATAAGGGGCAGGTGATTGATTTTTATTTACTTGTGATGTGTTGGTTGCAATAAGTCTAAGTTACCAGGATGCAGATACAGATACAGATATGGATTCATCAGATTTTTGAAAAGCTAGGATTTGGATACGGCAAGGAAACATAAAGTACAAAAAATATAAAAATATTAAAAACATAAAAATACAAAATAAATATTATCCATGAAAACAACGTGGATTCAAATGATCATTCCACATCCACAAATATATATTAAAGACTAATATTATTAATTAGGTTACTTATCATTAATATTAGATGAATTAAAAACTAGTATTATTACTTATGTTACTTATTACTAATTAACAATGTCATCTTTTTATTAAAATATTAATAAATAAAATGTAAACAATTAATCATTAAAAAGACTAAAGACCATATTCATGTTTACTATTGACCAATACTAATACAATTTTATTAATCCTAATGAAAAAGTAGACGGTTATATTTTTAAATTTTTTTTTTTGTAATTTACGGTTATATCTTAGGGTATGGCGTTTAGAATGCTAGACAACAAAATGATCTTAAGCACCCACCTATGTCTTCCTATGATATATTAACGTCTATGCCAATTAGTATGAATGGTCAATAAAAAAATTATACAAGCCTGCATGGCGGACACAACTTCACAAGCTTTTGTCGGACAATGTCGGGCATGAATTCATAAGCTTTTGTGGGCACAGGCCGTAGCGCACACAAATTATGGGATAGAGCTAAACAGCCACAACATAGCCCAAAATCGAATTTATGGAGCCGCCATAATTTACTAAGTAGTCCACAATGCATCCCACAACCCATGGTGCACACCATGTAGTCGAGAAAACCAACATATTCCACATGGGATCCATTGACTATGGATAGGATCCGTTCAGCATGTCGAGATCCGTTTCAAAGGTGGATCCTGGCAAATCCATATCTAGATCCGGATTTGATCCATGGATTCGTGGATCCTAAGGTCCCCAGTGACGGATTCAGTAAAACAGCAATAAGTCTAAAGTATATTGACCTCGTGAAAAGCCTTTGGAAATTATCAATCAAAACAAAAGCCGGAATGGGATTATAAATTAAGACTCTATGAGCAATTATACAACATAGGATTAATAATCTAACTTTTGCCTACTATAGACATAAATTACTCTAGTTTTGATGGAAGCAAAAGGTTTACAAACTAAACCTGTGTGTGTGCTCTAAATGAATCAAGGTGTGAATTTAAGGAATAAGAGGAATGAGAAATCATCCTCTTTCATAGGAATGATAAATTATTAATATGGCCATGTCAAGAGTATAGTTTAGGTATCCCATGACTGTGTGTGTGTGTATATATATTCCTTGTTATTGACCTCCAACTAAACACTTACTAAGCATATTTTGCAGTTAAACAATGCATGTGTAATTTACTAGAGGCTGTATGGTAGAATTTGAAATGACTTAAGAAGAAAACATCCTGCAAATTCATTGGTATCAAAGTTTTTCATGTAAAAAAAAATCATGTACATAACCCCAAGTCCCAAGGGTTAACTGAATCAGTTGGACCATCTGCCAAAGGCATTTGCCAATGGGGAGATCACAAGTTCCAATCGGATCAAGTCTCTCAATATTACCAGAATCCAAGCAACCCCATTCCATCTAGGGCATAATGCCCTCCTCCAAGATGGACAATGCACCTCCTCCCAAGTAGGACATCCTCCCAACAAGTGGGTCCTCCATGTGGAGATCATGAAGGTTGTCCACCAAACTGTCAAGAGAACAAGAATGCCTACGAGAAGATTACCAAAGCCAACAACCATCTAGCGCCAAGCATCCATTGAGCAAGTTATCTCAATTGTGCCAATCCATCACGGACTGTCCCCCCAGCTCTAATCCATCTTAGACCATCCAAGGGATGAACATACACCAAGTACCCCAAATATCATGAAGCACACCAAAATGGCGTAAACACTTTCGTGTAACCCAAAAACTAGCAAAACTCACTTTTTATTGGAAGATTGTCCCACTACATTGTTGGAACTATTATAATCTTCATGTGTGGTCACTTATGGCTAAGCGCCCTCTTTGCTATATTTCCCTATAGTTGGCTAGGTTGGCCTAGTCACCCTCTAGAGGTGTGTACCCTTGTTTGTGGGCCCATAACCCCCACATGAATGGAAGCTTCTTTTCTTGAGGAACTCCTTACATGAGTGTGTAAAATACACTACTCAAGTTCTCAGTTGTAACATCTTGAGTTGTGCATAAATACACAATTCAAGCTCTCATTTGTATCATCACACCATATGATTCATAATGGTTGATTCTTTAACCTACAAGCACTATATCATGTGTTTCTCTTGTTCATGGGTTCATGCTCTTCTCTTTATGATGTGCTTATGGTTCATGCTAATTTAGGGTTTGTAGGTGGCTCCAATCGATCCTTCCCTCTCTTGTGATATCAACATGGTATCAAAGTAGGATGTGAGCTTACTCTTCCTTGTTCATCTTTTTTTGCTTTGGTGTCTTTCTTCTTGTGATCGGAGTTTTCTCTCTTATGTGCATTAATGGTAGGACTGAATTTACCCTCGCACAACACTGGTGTGAGGGTTCATTGCGGTTTTACATGTTGGCCTTTTCACCCATAGCCTTATTTAAGCCGCTCACAAAACAACTAAAATTCCATGATTCCATTTTTGGAAAACCTATCACAAAAACTGTGAGAACCTTTTCATCTCCCTTGTCAAGTAAGATGCTAAACAATGTCATTTATGATGAAAATCTATCACAAAAAGTGTGAGAACGTTTTTATTTCCTCTAGATTCTAGACAATGTTATTCATGGTGACCCTCAAGATAATCCCTCCCATTAAATGAGGCAGCCAACAAAAAGTAATTCATGAGACTAATTGGACACCACACAAAAGACCAAGTGGAGTAGACAATTTTATCGGAAAACAAGGAGTTGGTATAAGCTTAGTCTACCTAGTAACCACCTCCCTGATTTTGAAAATTATTAATGATGGTCGAATTTGGCTGGAGTCGATTTGTATGGAAGAAGTGTATGTAGTTTGGATAGGAGTAATTCTTCGCTTGACATAGTAAGAAATAACAAGGGATGTGAGAAGAATGTTGCAGCAAACCATTTTGTTGCTTATGATAGTTATGTGACTATTAGGGCTAATCACTGTTTTAAGAAAGGAGAAAAATATATTAGGATACATGAAACGCCAATAATAAAAAAGCCCAACCCTTCCCAATATTATTTGGTGGTGATTGGTTATTGTTAGATTTTGTAGCTCAGATAGGTACTTCTACATGGGAGTGTCTAGCACATAGAAGTCGTTAGAGAAGAGACTCTCTAGACAAACTTTGTAAAAGGTGATTTTTATAACACCTTATGTAAATTCTAAGTTGCCAGGAAACTTGGATACAGGGATGGAGACAGGGACGGGTACAGGAACG
>LPNX010321381.1:180056-217157 GCA_001517045.1 Pseudotsuga menziesii | reverse complement strand
CGGATTTATCGGCGAAAATGTCGGCAAACATCGGCAATATATCGGCAATGTAAAAAAATACAAAAATATTCAATTTTTTTCAATTTTCTAAACATCTAAAGCAACAAGGACATTTATTAAACATTAAATTTTAATTACTAAATTTTAATGAAAATTTATTATATTAGTAAACTGTAAATTACTAAATTTTAATTTAAAGTTAAATGTTTTAAAATTTAAAATTTATAATGTTTTAAGTTTAAACTTTATACTGTTTTAAATTTAAATTTAAATGTTTTAAAAAATTAAAATGTTTTAAAATTTAAATTTAACTTTTAAATATATTGTATTTAAAATTTTATCTATATTGTAATTATATATTATATAATATATAATATATATTTCATATTATATATAATATGAAATATATATTAAATATATTATATATAATATGAAATATATATTATATATAATATGAAATATATATTATATATTATAACTATATGGTTTATTCAACTTTAAACTTTACGACATCGATGGTTCCCTACAGGCTACTACCCACAGTCCACACTGCATAGTCGAGACTCGGCTTCGAGCCTTCGACTCCACCGGTGACCGGCACGAGCATATATCCACGGGCATATTTTTCTTACTGACCGGCTTCGGCTCCAACGGTGACCGGCACGGGCACTGCACAGTGCACAGTCCACCGGCACCCAAACGAGACAGTCTGTTCGGTTCACAATCCTTCCGACAAGTGCACTCAACACTGTGCAACAAACGAAAACCCTCTCTCCTGCTCCGTCGGCAACGAATTAAAAGTCGACTCGCGATTTTTTGCACAACATCACGTTAACATCGCGATTTTTTTCAAACAAATATCGTCGTAAAAATCGCTGAAAAATCGTGGCGATATTTGGCGATAACATCGCCGGCAAGGAGACATCGCGATATATCGCAATGTAGGCGATAAATCGCCGATTTTTGTAACACTAGTATTGATAGGGTGCCACTGGTTTTGCATGAGGTTGAGGTTATAAAAGAGTCTGTGGAGAGTTGTAGACATCAGATCATTTGATCATTGTCATTGTGAGTGAGATCATTATAGTGAGAAATCAGTGAGTGATCAGATCTAAGAGAGGGGTTCTCTTAGAGGCTTAGGAGAGAGGGATTCTTTCAAGCTGAGATTGTTTGAGAGAGTGATCAGTGAGTGATAAGATCCAAGAGAGGGAGTCTCTCAGAGGCTTTGGAGTGAGGGATTCACTCAAGCTAGGGTTTGTAATAATGTTGAGGGTTTGGGCACAGATTGCAATAGGAGTGAGTCAGTAAGGTCTGTGGAGCTCTGTAAGTTGTAAGTGTTGTTTAACAAATCTGCAATAAAAGATAAATATGTTGCTACTTTTCCCCAAAGATTGGAGTTTCTAGGGTAAATCCAAAGTGTCAAATGTGTTGATGATTTCCTGTTGAATTTTCGGTGTGCATCATTTGTCAAGTAATCAATGTGTTGTAATTTTTGATTCATTATTTATCTGCATTATGAATCTGGGTATAAAATTCAGCGAATAAAATGCAATCAGATTTGGTTGTGAAAAATTAACAGTTATGATATGATTACTTGTGGATGGGGTACAGTTGCACGGGACCCATTCTAATGACTCCTTTACTATATAAGGGGTAGGTGATTCATTTTTATTTACTTGCGATGTGTTGGTTGCAATAAGTCTAACTTACCAGGATGTGGATACGGATACAAATATGGATTCACCAGATTTTTGAAAAGCTAGGATCTGGATACGGCAAGGAAACAGCAAGTACAAAAAATATAAAAAATATTAAAAACATAAAAATACAAACAAAAATATTATCCATGAAAACAACATGGATTCAAATGATCATTCCACATCCACAAATATAAATTAAAGACTAATATTATTAATTAGGTTACTTATCATTAATATTAGATGAATTAAAAACTAGAATTAATAATTATGTTACTTATTACTAATCAATAATGTCATCTTTTTACTAAAATATTAATAAATAAAATGTAAACAATTAATCATTAAAAATACTAAAGACCATATTCATGTTTACTATTGACCAATACTAATACAATTTTACTAATCCTACTGAAAAAGTAGACAGTTATATCTTTTTTTTGTAAGTTACGATTATATCTTAGGGTATGGTGTTTAGAATGCTAGACAACAAAATGATCTAACGCACCCACCTATGTCTTCCTATGATAAATTCACGTCTATGCCATTTAGTATGAATAGTCAATAAAAAAATTAAACAAGCCTGCATGGCGGACACAACTTCACAAGCTTTTGTGGACACAACCCGTAGCGCACACAAATTATTGGATAGAGCTAAGCAGTCACAACATAGCCCAAAATTAAATTTATGGAGCCGCCATAATTTACTAAGTAGTCCACAATGCATCCCACAACCCATGGCGCACACCATGTAGTCGAGAAAGACAACATATTCCACATGGGAGCCGTTGACTATGGATAGGATCCGTTCAACATGTCGAGATTCGTTTCAAAGGTGGATCTTGGCAAATCCATATCTAGATCTGGATTTGATCCATGAATCCACGTATCCTAAGGTCCCCAATGACGGATTCGGTAACACAGCAATAAGTCTAAAGTATATTGACCTCGTGAAAAGCCTTTGGAAATTATCAATTAAAACATAAGCCAGAAATGGGATTATAAATTAAGACTCTATGAGCAATTATACAACATAGGATTAATAATCTACCTTTTGCCTATATAGACTTAAATTACTCTAGTTTTGATGGAAGCAAAAGGTTTACAAACTAAACCTGTGTGTGTGCTCTAGATGAATCAAGGTGTGAATTTAAGGAATAAGAGGAATGAGAAATCAGCCTCTTTCATGGGAATGATAAATTATTAATAGCTTCACCAATATGGCCATGTCAGGAGTATTGATTAGGTATCCCATGACTATATATATATGTATATATATATATATATATATATATATATATATATATATTCCTTGTTATTGACCTCCAACTAAACACTTACTGATCATATTTTTGCAGTTAAACAATGCATGTGTAATTTACTAGAGGTTGTATGGTAAAATTTGAAATGACTTAAGAAGAAAACATCCTAAAAATTCATTGGTATCAAAGTTTTTCATGTAAAAAAAATTCATGTACATAACCCCAAGTTCGAAGGGTTAACTCAATCAGTTGGACCATATGCCAAAGCCATGTTGCCAATGGGGAGGTCACAAGTTCCAATAGGATCAAGTCTCTCAAGATTACCAGTATCCAAACAACCCCATTCCATCTGGGGCCTAATGCTGTCTTCCAAGATGGACAATGGACCTCTTCCCAAGTACGACATCCTCCCAACAAGTGGGTTCTGCATATGGAGATCATGAAGGTTGTCCACCAAACTGTCAAGAGAACAAGAATGCCTACCGAAAGATTACCAAAGCCAACAACCATCTAGCGCCAGGCATCCATTGAGCAAGCTATCTCAATTGTGCCAATCCATCATGGACCGTCTCCCCAGCTCCAATCCATCTTAGACCATCCAAGGCATGAACATACACCAAGTACCCCAAATATCATGAAGCACACCAAAATGGTGTAAACACTTTTGTGTAACCCAAAAACTAGCAAAACTCACTTTTTATTAGAAGATTGTCCCACTACATTATTGGAACTATTGTAATCTTCATGTGTGGTCACTTATGGCTAAGCGCCCTCTTTGTTATATTTCCCTATAGTTGGCTAGGTTGGCCCAGTCACCCTCTAGAGGTGTGTACCCTTGTTGGTGGGCCCATAACACCCTTTTGAATGGATGCTTCTTTTCTTGAGGAACGCCTCACATGAGTGTGTAAAATACACAACTCAAGTTCTCAGTTGTAACATCTTGAGTTGTGTATAAATACACAATTCAAGCTCTCATTTGTGTCATCGCACCATATGATTCATAATGATTCATTCTTTAGCCTACAAGCACTATATCATGTGCTTCTCTTGTTCATGGGTTCATGCTCTTCTCTTTATGATGTGCTTATGGTTCAAGCTAATTTAGGGTTTGTAGTTGGTTCCAATCGATCCTTCCCTCTCTTGTGATCTCAACATGGTATCAAAATAGGATGTGAGCTTACTCTTCCTTGTTCGTCTTTCTTTGCTTTGGTGTCTTTCTTCTTGTGATTGGAATTTTCTCTTATGTGATTAATGGTAGGACTAATTTTACGCTCGCACAACACACTCGTGTGAGGGTTCATTGTGGTTTTACATGGTTTCACCCATAGCCTTATTTAAGCCGCTCATTTGAAGTCAATCCGGAATTAGGTCAAAAACTAGTATTTTCAAGTAAGTTTTAGAGCTACTCTAGGTCTGAAAATTATGGTTTCCAACATTTTTGGGACAACAGAATTTTCCAGGTTTTCTACTTTCTAAGTCACTTGCACCCTTCTTTGGAATTTTTTTGTCTTTTTAATGGATCAACAAGACATTTTGCAGATGTTTGCCCTCTTCTAGAGCAACACACTCCTTTTCTAGTCTCTTTCTGCCAAAAAACTGCAGTTCTTAACGGCAATGCCAATTCTATTCATTCAGAAGATGTTGGACAGCGATATTTTCTAG
This sequence comes from Pseudotsuga menziesii, assembly GCA_001517045.1. Lineage (NCBI taxonomy): Eukaryota > Viridiplantae > Streptophyta > Pinopsida > Pinales > Pinaceae > Pseudotsuga > Pseudotsuga menziesii. Next base: position 212,536 of record LPNX010321381.1, on the reverse strand, counting down.
ATCGTTGGAACTTGTTATTATAGGGTTTCAAGAGCCTTCTTGGCCCCTTTAGCGAGTTCGCTCGAGATCTTCACAACAGCTTCTCTTTTCTGGACCAATGGACTACTTCTTTGTTACACAAATGGCAGTCTAATTTGCAGTTCCAGATGTACCAAATTCATAGGACGATACTATTGCTAGTGAATCCACCTTATTTGGAGAGTTTGCTAATAACTCTACAAACAACTCGTAGCTCGTTTCAATGGATCAATTTGATTGTGTGGATCTTTGTCCCTCACGTTGATGTTTGTCCTTACAAGATCCTATATGCAACACATGTCACGTCCCCTCCCGCCTTGGAGGAGGAACGCGATCATTTCTTCTAACTGAGTTACCCATCTCTTATACTCAAGGGATTCTGCACGGGTTTGATGATTCCCATTTCTTTTTTTTAAACCTCTTTCAGATCTACACAAGCAAGAATTTCCCTCCTGCAAACATTCTGATCCAAACAGTGTATTGATTCTTTATCTTCCCCAAATCGCAGAAAGATCGAATGGCTGAGAAGAACCGCAACGGAAATCAACGGGCTCTGTCAGTTCTGCATCCGGAGACAAATCGACAGCAGAGAAGCATCCCGCAGAAAATCAACGGTGCGGACAGCTTCACTTGCGGAATCGATAACATATCAAAATTTCACTCTCGCACCCCGCATCTCACATGCTGCATTCCACATCCCGCATCCCACATGTGGAACGACCGTTGCGGAGATTGAAGTTGCGGAAACCAAAATTTACCATAAGTCATTTCCGCATCCCGCAAATTGCGGAAAGTAGATTTCGCCAAACGACATTTCCGCATCTCGCATCTCGCATCCCGCAAGTTGCGGAAAGGGAATTGCGGAAGGGAAAATGCGGAGTCCAAATTTCTGCAAAGCGCATTTCCGCATCCCGCATCTCGCATTCCCCATCCCGCAAGTTGCGGAAAGGGAATTGCGAAAGGGAAAATGCGGAGTCCAAACTTCTGCAAAGCGCATTTCTGCATCCCGCAAATTGCGGAAAGGAAAATCTGCGGAAATTCGATCTGTTCATTAAAATTTCTAAGTCTAAAACTGATTTTGAGCATTCAGGCCATCACCAATCCGGTCGATCCAGCTCCATAACAACTTAGAAAATTCATTGAAATGAAATTACATACACATATACATCATTCATGAAATATACAGCTACATTACATACATTCCATTCAAGCATTGATCATATTCATATTCATTTATAACATTCCATTCAAGCATTGATCATATTCATATTCATTTATAACCAAGTACAGTTGTAGGGATTGAAACACAAGAAATACTTAACTTTACCAAAAGCTTGTCCCGCAACCAGCTATGTCGTTGCAACGTTCCACCCAACCATCGGCCAGTGTGCTCATCAATCTCTCAGCAACACTGCCACCCCTGAGTTGGGCATGATTTCCCCAAGGAATAAGGAACACTAGCAGACTCTCTCATAGCCAAGGGTACAATAAAACTCAACTAAGCCGACACAGTTGGGTTTTTCAGGCATCCACAGGCAGTGGTTCACACATAGTCAAAATTCACACAAGACACAGTCGAGCCAACTACCAATTGGTTTTATCAGGCTGGAAAAGAGGTGGAAAGACTGACTGCTAGGCTAGTGAGCTCAATCCCAAAGCTATGGACACCTGCACCAAATCTAGCCTGGCTTCTAAAGCATCTGCAAGCCAATACCAGGAATCATTCCCTTCTCTGCTCCACAGTCCCTCGGGCTATGCCTTCCCTCTCCAGTGCTATCCTGGGTGTACAAAGAAGAAAACCAGCCCCCCCAGATCTGTCTGTGAGGTTCCTTTTTACACTAGGTTCATCAGGCAAGTCCAGACTCCATTTCCATTCCCCAAGCCGGTTCAAAGACCACATAAGGGTGTAAATACAGTGATCACAGTTCTAGGTTCAAGAAAACATTACAGAGGCGAAGGAATGCACGCACACACAGCAATTACGAACTTCTAAGCATTGCATGAGCCAGATCAACTAATACAATCCCAAAATCAAAATCTTCTTGCTGGTTTATCAATTCAGAATGCAAAAAATGGTTTCTGGGTATGCACGTTCAAGAAAACGATTGACAGATAGGGAAATCGTGAAGGAGGAAACAAAACTGACAGGACAGGGAAAAAAAAACGTGAAGGATGAAACTTCCAGAGGTTTTCTACGTGAGTACGCGTGCTTGAATGAAAACGAATGAATGAATGAATCCATGATCCATCAACAAAACGTCCTGCTGTTTTTCCAAAACGTGAGGGAAGGTGAAACATGAACGCATGAGGGAACGGCATGTGTTTTTGGGTGTTTTTCTTGCCCATGCAATAAAAAACACGATTTTCATAAATGGTGCTCTGCCCATTTCGAATTTCTGCCAAAACTCTTCCCATTCCCACCAAACAGCTCAAGGTTAAATACCCACCCCTTATCCTTAGGAAAAGCATGCCCCCATGTCTTTAACGTTTGCGACGAATAGCTGGCTGTAGGTTTTTAATTAATTTGTATTTTACATGATGTCTCAAGCATACCGTGCATGGCTAGCACATAAACCATCAGCGTTGACTCTAACCGCCAAACACAAAATCAATGGCAGGGCCTTGGCCTTGAGCTCCTTGCCATGATTTAATACAATATTCACATCATTTGAAATTTAATATCACGAGGTCAAAAACCGGGGTGTTACAACACACTTTAGTGGCTCCTCCTTTTAGATATCCACTAAGACCCCATTTGCCTAGTTGTGGAACCATATTTATATTGATACTATGGCATTTTGGGATGGTTTTATCGTAAGATGGCATGTGCTTAGCATTACAAGAAGAAGATGCTATTTAATGCTTTCTCTTCTCAACTGCCTATGCATCTTTAGTAAGGATGTTATGCATAGGGTCGATCCTATGTTGACGCCAATATTTATTAACCCTCACTTACTTATTTTGGTTATAATTGGCCATTTTTTGAGTTGTCTAACCCCATACCAACTCTTACTTGTAACTCAACAACCTATATTTTATGTTTTGGCCACAACAACTCTTTGGTTTGAACTTTGAAATGTGTTTGTATAAACCCACTCACATCTAATACTTGAGTTTTCTTCTCAGTTGTGCTCCCTCAAGCATATCTATGATAGGTATCCATAAACCCACACACTTTTTGCATTTGGGCATGCTTGGTAATATTCAAGCTCTTTCAAATATATGGAGTTGGATACTCTCATTCTCACTTCATCCACAGCTAATCTTATTTGAGGTGAGCACACCTATCTCCTCTCTATTGCGGGATCTTTCTTTCAACACCTCTACAAATGGGTAGTTCGGTACCACTCTCCCAATAGATGCACAAGTTGGTAGGGATATATCATATATCTTCCCACCTTCCTTCATTGGTAAAACAAATCAATGACAATTGTTTCCAACATATCAAACAATTGATTGTTGCATTCATCATTCCTATACAAGATGTCTCTTCTGACGCCTCTACAAATAGATAATTCAATAGTAACACGTTTCGAGTGGATGAGCAAAAGGGCAAGGATACGTCTTCCCACCCTCTTCCAATGGATGAATGCATCAGTGACAATATTTTCCAGCAGTTGAGCAAATCAATGCCTACATTCTTCATTTATATACAATTTTTTTTTCTTTCAATACTCCTCCATTAGATGAGTAATTCAATAGTACCACCTCCCAGTAGGTGCATAGTATGGTAGGAATATGTCTTTCAATCCTCCATTGGATGAGCATGTCAACAATTTTTTCCAATAAATGAGCAATTTGGTGTAAGCACTCTTTCAGCTTTCTAGGTCCAATTTTGTATTGAATTTGGTCAACACCAACCCACTCTCTCTTCTTCCAACTATGTCCAACTCTACATTGAGTTGGATACGCCCACTTACTTTTATCTCTTGTACTCCTACGTCTTTCAACACTTTATCAAATACCTAGATCAGTATTGTGTGTCTCCAAAGAATGAGCAATTCCTTGGTGGCATTTCCTTAGGAGTTCAGTAGTTCTACAATGATGGTTGGGTCTTTATATACCTATCCACACTTGTATTTGAGTTGGGTTATCTCATACCCACTCTACTTTATATTTTCATATACAACTTTATATCAATTGGGTTGGGTTTTCCCACTCCCCTTCCCTATTCATGTCCCTATGCAAAGGTTAAAAGGGCGAGTTGGGCTAATGGTAATCTTCACATGTGGTCGTTTATGGCTAAGTGCCCTCTTTATTGTATTTTCTATATTTGACTAGGTCGCCTGAGTCAACCTCTTGTGGTGTGTTCTCTTGTTTGTGGACCCATAAACCCCTCCAGAAGGGATGCCTCCCTTCTTGAAGGTAAATTTTACTTAAGTCATGTATAAATACATGACTCAAGCTCTTTATGTATCATCTCAACATATTAATTCATAGTGATTGATTCTTGAACCTATAAACACCATATCTTGCGTTTCTTTTGTTCATGGGTTCATCTTCTCTTCTCTTTATGATGTGCTTATGGTTCATACTAATTTAGGGTTTATCAGTGGTTCGATTCAATTATTCCATCTCTATTGTGATATCAACATACATGTTGAAATCCTAAATGTCTAAAACTCATTCAGTCTATAGAAATGGAGTTAAGAATTGAACTAGAATGACATTGGGAAGCAGGCAATTATTTCAACATTTATACTTTGTGAAAACTACATACTACAAATAGGCGGTTGGTTTTATAGATTACTGCTTGACTCATAGAGTATTAGTTCATTTGTTGTGTTGCGTTCTATGTTCTTGGTTTTGGTACTGTTTTTCACTTCCATGCATGAATTCAGTTGTCTATTCTTCCTCGTAAGTTTAGTTTTGTTCATGAGGCATGTTTCTATTCATAATTACATTCTAGTCATGTGCTTTGTTAACCGAACAATGCCTTCTAATCTATAGAGACAAATCCCTCGTGAGCTCTAGGAATGGTAGATAACAGAATGCTAAGGTTTTTTGGTTGTATCTTCATTGTTATAAAGAGTTTTGGCAACGAATCTAGTGAAGCTGTAAACTTCAAGAAAGCCTTGAAATAACATTTTTGTTTAATGGATTTTATATTGACAGCCAAAAATGTATTCAAGTGTTGGTAAATTTCTCGCTAATCCTTCTTTCAAGCTTCCATTACCCTCTCTTCTTTGTTCAATTGAAGTGGTCACCTTTATTTGATTAGATCACCACTCTATAGTGTTGAAGTGTTTCTAATAACCTATTGTGTCCCAAGTTCCAGCATGTCAAAATGTTTATTGTAAAGTGTTCTATCAATCATGATATATTTGATATTTCTGACAATAATTCCTTTTATCATAAAAATATTTTTATATTTTTACAATTGTCATTTCCCAGATATATACGGATCCTAGCATTTCAAAAATCTGGTATTTGTTCCCTTCCCTGGTTTAGAGGTACTCATCTCACGTTAACTTTTGTAACTCGCTAGGTTAGTTATGGTAGTTTAACCATACATGCAAAAATCAACAAAATCACAAAATTTTGCAATTTCAAACCCAAAACTAAATATCACCCCTAAATAATTGCAATTTTATAATAAAAAATTGGACATCATAATTTTTTTGGAAAAAATCACCGAGGCTTGAAAAAAAGACCAAAATAAACCTGAAATTTGATTTTTTGGGGGTAAACTCTCCGACTTTAATTTTTGTTGGAAGCCGTAAACAGCAATATCAGTTACATAAATCACTTAAGTGTTATTGAAGTTGATCTAATCAGAGATGATTATATAGCTCAGTAGCAATATCTATATGAAATAAATAGTGATGGAAACAAATTAATTTCAAAAAATCATAAATCATCCTTATAATCAAAATCATACATTTACAATCTGTAGGACTTTACGAAAGCCATCCTTGTAATATTGGGATCTGCTAGTGCTATCATTGTTTGTTAACATTTATTGGGCAAGGAAAATAGATTAATGGTGTAAAGTTCTGTTAGATTTTCAAGTTACTCCAAAAATGTTTACACTATGTTTGGGGGTGCTTCATGAAATTTGTGGTACATAGTGTATTATAATCCCCTGGATAATCTGAAATGGGTTGCACCGTGAGAGATGGTGCATGATGGATATGCACAATTGAGATTGCTTGTTCAATGGATGCATGACCTTGGGATGGTATTGGGTTGGTGTTCTTCCCTTAAGCATCAGAGTTCTCTTGCTTGATTGGTAGATGCCCTTCATGATGCCACATGGAGGAACCACTTGCTTGGAAACCACCCCTCTTGGGATGAGGATAGAGGAGGTCTTCAATCCCTAAATTGCATTTCGCAACTTCGATTCATGTTCGGAGTATTGGAGATGGCTTGGGGACACCTTGGGCTTCGATAGTGTTTTTACAAGGGATATTTGACCCAGTGGACTACATTCCTTGAGAGGATTGATGAAGTCCGTGGAGGCTTGTAATGAAGGCATGTGGATTTACCTTGTGTAGCTACATCACCATGGAATCGTTATTGTGTAAGACATCATCTTGGAGCATGACACATGTATCTTAGAGTGGACATCTTGCTTGTGTTGGCCTACAAGAGTTCATATAGGTTTGATTGTAAGGGCTTGTACCCACATAGTATTGTTGGACTCCTTTCCTTTGATATAAATAGAGGAAGGGGAGTCTTTCCATTCATATCATCATTGTATTCTTTTCTTTGTACTTAGCTTCCTGGAGGAAGTCACTAGGGTTTCCTCATGAACCTTTGCAGGAGTTACGAAGTCTAAAAGAGACGTCTTTGTTGGAGGTCGATTCTTGTGACTAGGATTTGCTCTCGTGAAGAAGAAGACATTGGAAATGATCATATCACTTGTGTTCATTCTTACTTACTCTTGTGTAGAGATATAACCTAGAAGAGGAGTGTACTTATCCTCTCACTCTCTTGGAGTCTTCACTAGTACTCTATCTCTCTCTCTCTTAAGGCGTTAGGGTTTCTTGGTCTTCTTGGAGTTTCTTGGAGCTAGCCTTAGGGTTTATCCCCTAGAGATTAGGGTTTTGTGATAAAACCCAAGGGTGTATTTGTGAAGAAGAAAACAAGAGAGCATCTTGCCTTGAAGGTTGTGTTGAAGAGATTCTTACACTTGAATACTCTTGGTTGAGCCAGGATTTATTGAATTACCCTACCTAGGGCTTTATGGATAGTTGGAGTCTATGTTGCACGAAACTCCTAAAATGCATAGTTTTAAAAATCGATGAAATTGGTTTCAGAATCGGTCAATTCACCGAGTTGAAGGCAAACCAATCTGAATCGGTTTGGAAATCGGTTCGATCGGCCGGTTTGGTACAAACTAGTTAGATCGGCTGATTTATTTAAAAAACCAGTCGACTTTTTACTCTCAATCATAGGGGGTCTGCAGATTTGAAAAAACACAAAAAGCACATTGTTTGCTTTGTTTTTGCCTAACCTAACCTAACCCTAGGGCCTGAATCTACTTAATGAACCCCCCCTCCCCCTATTCCTCTCGACCTATTCCCTATTCTCATTGTGGAGCGGCACAACAGCAGTAGCAATTTGCAAACAATGTGATTGTGTGAGTGAGGTCAAAACTTCATTTTCAATTATACCCTGAGATCATTCCACGGAAGTTCTCTTTCCCCGACCAAAATGTATCCTGATTCTCGGCCTAATTCTTGATGATAAATTGAATCCCTGATCAAGAAGATATAGCTTGGTCCTATTTCATCTCTTTAACAAGTTTAGTAATAAGCCAGTCTTATCATTTCGATGGAAAGAAGAACCTATTATTAGCTCTTTGAGTCATTTTAAAATGAACAATTGAAACGAAATATGAAGAACCTATAAGCCCTTTGGGTCATTTTAAAACGAACAATTTCAGCGAAATGAAATATTTTTATTCATCGATGATTTACTACGTTCAATGCTATGTGTTCCTCTTGTAGACATTCAAAAATATAGTATGTAATTGAGGGGCAGGCATGGGGACAGTGGACTATATAGTATGTAATTGATCATGTATGACAGTTGACTATGTAGTATGTAGTTGACTATGTAGCATGTTGGTTTTTGTACTCTATAGGCCATATAGCCCATAGATAGCCTATAGGCCTCATAGATTATGTATTTTGCTCTAGTCTCAGTCTCCTAGATATGTATTGCATAATACACTTTGTGCAATTTTGATATATTCACTTTTATATGGTATATACATGAGCAGATTTTGGATATTTTGTCTCTAATGCTTTGGAATCATGGATTAAAATATTGAAAATGTTGTTTTTCTTTAATATTTAAATAGTTTATGTATTTTTTAGTAAACCAAGCCCTTAAATTCAAATCGGTCGATTTATGACCGATTCATTACCAATTCTGATTTTAATTCCAAGTTGACCCTCGACCGATTCCGAGTCTGATTCCAATTTTTAAAACTATGCTAAAATGCCCACGTACCGGTACTTGAAACTCGCAGAAACTTGGAAAGTTCTGGGAATCCTCCAAAGGGTCCATGAGGGCTTGGGACCCATAGGAAATCTAAAAAACCCTAGTTTATGGAAAATGAAAACAAATTTACCTCGAAAATGTTTCTAAGCCTACATACAAATTAACCTCTCATTCTTATTTTATTGTGAGACAATGCGTTATAAAAATATATATATATATATCGTGTTTCCCCCGGGGGCTTCACGTTTCCAAGCGTCCCCGTTTCTGAAGCTTGTACACATTTCCACGTTTCGTGCAACTTAGGTTGGAGTTTTTGTACTAGCCTTGAGAGAAGGCTATGGTATGTACTTGTACTTCATCATTATATATGAAGTTTCCAGTAGTCCATATCTTGTACAATTTCCAAATTTGAATTTGAGCTATATATGTTGTTTATGCATTGTTATTTACAACTGTTTTTTCTTGTTAAATGACATAGGAGTAAATTGTCAAGTGTGTTAAAATCTAATGAAGAATATAAGGGGTTGATTTCACTGCTGTAAAAATACATTTTCAGATCTGGTTATTTGTTCATAAGTTGCCCTAGAAGGGACTGAAACTTATCTCGTTGTTTGATATCTTTTCTCCCTGAATTGCCATGAAGCTTAGGGCTGTTTGAAGTAAATTATAGTGATTTTTCCACTGCTGTTTTATACTTTAACTTACAGCAATCCTAAAACTGAAAATTCTACGGCTAAGATCTGCAAAACCCTCCACAAAGAAGGTGAAATTTCATATTTGCATTGAAGGTTATCATAAAATATTTCGTGTACTTGTAGTTTCTAAAGGAGTTTTTAAATATTTATCTTAACCTTAGATCTACTATCATTTTAGTACTTGTAGCTACAAAATTGTCAAAATCTTTTCAAATACCAAGCAAGCTTTATTTTTTATGTTTTATTTGACTAATCCACTGACCTTTAAGTTTGTTAGCTCGCTGATTTCTGATTTTTCTTGCCAGGTAAGTAAAAGTGTTGGTGAGATTCTGAGGACTTGTACCATTTAAAGGCCCCAGTTTCAAGCCCCTTCACTTCTAATATTTTTATGCTAAATTGTAAACCTCCTTGATCTTATTTTTAAAGGAGCAAAGGTGTTCTTTCTAAAAGCTTTGTAGCAAATCATAATAAAAGAAGCAAGTGGGCTACATAGCACCCACACCCCTCTTCCCCCATTTGGGGAACCCGTATCACCTCTTGAGTGTGTGCCCTTTTATTTCTTTGCTTTGCTTTTCTATTTAAAAGCTAGTTTGTAGAGTATATTTTATTTGATAAATTAGATTAATCGAGTTACTTTCATCATCCTTTGATTTTATCATTTTGCAAAAGATAACAAATTTGTTCCTAGACTTTCCCAAAGTACGGTACTAGTTGAAAGGGCTTGCACTAGTAAGTAGTATTCGGAAAAGAGATTTGTATGTTAGCAATAAGTGAAACATATACTTCTTATTGCAAGTTAATTTTTGAGTAATAATTGTAACAAACATTCGACTGTGTATTCCCGAAGTATACTGAAAGAGCTTGCTCGAGTAAGAGAAGAAATTCTCAGTCCTTAGATTAATTACATCACATTTTATTTGTTGTTCTTCTCACGAATCGGACCTAAAATCCCTGTATGCTCTTGTAAACATTGCAAGCCTTTGGCTGGAACGATGGGTAAATCAAAAAGGGACTAAAGTGACTAGTTTGATAGGAAAATACACAAACAATTTATATTTAAGAACTCGAGAGGTCACATTGAACAAACAATACATAGTTAGGGGACTACTCCAAGCAGGTTATGCCTCACCCCGTTGGACACTTGGTGTAGTTGCAATCACGCTCAGTTCAAAAGGATAAGTTCTTAATGAGCCAAACAAGAACAAACCCACTTCTTAATCCACTCATCCAATAATAATTAAAACTAACAAACAAGACAATTGCAATACTTTCATGTCACAGCAACACTCATTTGACTCTAATGGCACTAGTCACTTGTACTAATCACGCTTTTTCCTTAAGTGAATTTATGCGTTGGATGAATATATTTTTATATATGTTGTTGAGGTTATCTAAGTTAATCTATTTGTATTTCTTGTTTCATTATTTCTTGTAACTCCTAAATCACTTCACTCTCGTAACTAAAAACTAAAAAGCCTTAGTTACTTTAGGGACCACTCCCCTTGGTTTCGTTAGGAGTTAGCCTAAACAAATGAGTCAAGATCAAGTGACAGTACTTGACTCAAGACTTGCCCCCAAGGTCGCACCTAGTGGCTTGAAGATTTCTGCCACATTACCCAAGGTGTGTATCTAGCGGCAACAACTCGTACAACAAATCTGGACATCAAAGTACAGGAGTAGGGCCGCACAGCAGAGAGCCACATGTGCCAAGTCGTACAGGGTCGTACCAACATGCAAAATTGTATGGATCAAGTCGTACAGTCATATAGCAGCAGATCTGTATAGTCACGGTTGTATAACACAAGGTTACAAACAACGAACTGGTGGACGAACCGACCAACCCTGAGAACCGGAACTGGACAAAAACCGGGGAAAAACAGGATCATAAAACCGGTCCACCAAAAATACATAAAATATTCAAATTTTAATTTTTTCTTAAATATTCATGTGCATCCAAGTGAATTCAAACCATTATACACAATATGCAAAGTTTCTCATGTATATACCATATAAGAGTTCATACTACATAGAACCAAAATAGCACTTAACATCGAGTGCAATCCATGTTTGAATCAAAATACATCAACAAAAAGGCTCTAAATGGCCTATAGAAAAGACTAGAGTCAAAGACTAAACAATCTAATCATTAGAGCCGTCTGAATCCTCAAGATCATACTCATCAGAGGCCTTAGACTCAAACTCTGAGCCATCATCTACATCCTAATCCTTAATATGGGGTGCTTGGGCTTGGGCCACCTGACTTGACTCCCCTGATCCAAAAGGCACATGTCCAACATCAACTCCCACATTTTGCTGTTGTGGAAGTGGGTCCAAATCCAACCATGAGAGATCTTCATAGTCAAATGCTATTGGCTGAGTCTCCACAACCCAATCTGATGATGCATCACCATCATTTAAGAATATGGAACACGATTCAGGGGTCTTGTTCTGCAATTGGTTGTGCTTCAACCTAAGGTTGTACTAAACAAATACCATATCATTCAACCGTTTTTGCTCTAAATGGTTGCACTTCTTCGTGTGTATATGCTCAAAAGCACTCCAATTGCGTTCACAACCAGAAGCACTGCATGGTTGGCTCAATATTCGAACTGCAAACTTTTGCAAATCAACGCACTGGCTACCAAATTGTTGCCACCACTATGTTGCATGTAAGGACAAATAAAAATTAGCAAATGAATTTAAGCACAAACTTGAAAAAAACTCCAATGAATTAAAATTTAAAAATTTTGTAATTAATTACGTGGACGATCTTTTGATCTAGATCGTACGGCTGTAGCCAGGCTGAAGATACCAAGACTCATTGAAATGCAAGAGCTTGTTGTGTATCTCATCTTGTTTATTGGGATAAGAGACCATGCGCTCAATACATTTATATAATCCTTCTTTTACATCCACATCTGCTTCAAAATATTTTGTGTAATGGTACCTTCAAAAGATTCAAGACAAAAACGATGATCAATTTCAAAAAATGATAAACTTTTGCAATTAAAAATTAGTAATATCACTTAAAAACTTTGAAATTAGTTACCTTACATTAAAGTAATAGCCTGCAGCATGTAAAGGCCGCTGGAGTTGTTTGTTCCATCGTTCATCAATTATTTTCCACATAGGAAGATATTTTGTCTTTTGCCTTCATATGCTTCCTTTATTGCCTCCTTGGCTTGATCCATGGCCTCATAAATAAACCCCATCGTTGCTTTATCACCATCCACCATTCTCGGGACTTTCACAAGAGGCTCGCTAAAATGTACGATCTCCTCTGCCTTTTTCCAAAATGCTTTCTCATAGACTTTATCAACAATGTCTTTTCCATTAGCCTTCTTGCTCCATTGAGATGCATTCCACTCATCACAAGAAAACATCTTCCTCAAGTTGGCCTTTTGCTCAATCAACGACTGCAATGTAAGGAAATTTGTTGCAAATCTTGTGATACTTGGCCTGACAAGCTCTTTTCCACCAGTGCATTTTCTCATAAGGGTCAAAACCCATGAGTGGTTGTAAATGTATCTTGTGATAGATTTTGCTTGTTCCACGCACTATTTCACCCACTCAATTTTCCCAATATCCTCAAGCATGAGGTCCAAACAAAGGGCTGCACATGGAGTCCACCAAATGGTGGGATGTTGTCCTCTAACAACTTTCCAGCTGCAACATAGTTGGAGGCATTGTTTGTGATAACCTGCACTACATTTTGCACCCCCACCTCCTCAACTACATCATCCAAAAGATGAAATAGTAAATGTGCATCCTTCACTTGATCAGATGCATCCACTAATCTAAGGAACATAGTCCCTTTTGCAAGCAACTAGGAAGTTCAGAATGGTGCAACCTCTTGCATCAGTCCATCCATCAGACTTGATTGTGCACCCTATTTTAGTCCATGAGTTTTTGAACTCTATGAGGTATTCTTGTACCCTTTCCACTTCATTTTTCAGAAGTGGCTCCCTAATATCCTCATAGCCAGGGCCCTTGAAGCCTGGACCACATGAAGCTATAGCATCTAACATAGGTTGAAGCATTGAAAGGTATACCTGCATCATACCACCATCTAGCAATGCATTCCCAAGCAACTTCCTTTTCCACCTTCCATTTGGCATCAATGGTGGGCTGAGCACCACGGGTAGTGCGGGATTGAAAGAAAGACTCAAGGCTACCACGAGGTTTTTTAAATTGGGATGTACTGCTACTAACACCACCAACTGCAACATTTTCTTCCCTAGGAATGGTATAAGGATCATGGGCAGGGTTGGGAAAACTAGAGGATTCTTCAAAACCAGGGTTTCTCTAAAGAAAATCAGAGCTACAACTTCTCCCTATATCTCTTTGCAGCCTCTTGTTTTTGGATTTTTCGGCTTGGTAAGATTCAAGAAGACCAAGCATCTCAGCTCTCAAGTCATCGGAGGCTTTGAGGCATGGTCTTACATTCCCCCTTCTATGAGCTAAGTGTTGTTTCAACCTATTTACACCTCCCCCCCCCCAACCTCCTTCTGACAATAGTTACACACCATTTTCCCCTCAACTGATTGACAATGAACCTGTGCAACATCTTTTCTATCTTTCGGAGCCATGGCAAGCAATATAAATCTGCAAATTAAAACCCTATTTTTTTTAATTCTATGAAAAAAAATAACGCTATCAAAGTCTAAAGAGACTATTCACTACAAAATTAAAGGAATACGGTGCACATGTTAGTATTTACATACCTTGAAGAGCGCCTCCAAATCTGTCCAAAAAGTTCAGCCTTGAATGGGCTTGAAATCACCCTCCGATCTACCTTCAAAGATCTCAAAATCTGCTCCAAATTTGCTGCAAATGTCTCCAAAGAGATTCAGCCCACAAATTCTCCAAAATACTACTTCAATCTTCTCTACCAGTCAGCCTAGGAACCAGCTCTAAGACCCTTACCAATCAGCACTTTCAAAGATCCGAAGACACTCGAGCACAAACTCGAAAACACTCAGATGAATAGTGTGAGTGAAAGAGAGGGGGTGGGGGTCTCTTTATAGCTTCAGTAGGTGTTTTAAGGGTGTCTAGATGCATCCCCCCCAACCCAATTGCAAAAAATTAAAATTAAAATTTAAAAAAAAAAAAAACTTTTTTGCCCCGTCATATGACGCCGTACGGACCAGTCGATTTTCTAGAGAAACCGGTTCAGTACCGAACCGGGCGGTTCGTGGACCAAACTGGGCGGTTCGATATCTAATTGACCCAAAACGGTTCGGACCAGAAAACCACCGGACCCGGGCTGACCGATCGGTTTTTCCGGTTTCGGTCTGGTTCCTGCAACCTTGGTATAACGGCATACAATAGCCATACAACAACCCCCAAACCGATCGTATGAAACAACTTGTACAAGTGCCCAAGGGCAGTGTGCAGGTGAGCATGGATTTTCTTGGGCAAAATAGCAAGAGGAAGAAATTTCTATGTGGAGTGCATTTTGCCAAGTTTGTTGTAGTGAATTTTCTCAGTGCTATTTACCCAGTAAGGGAGCCCTTGTAAGCTTAGAAATTATTTGAATGAAAAGTTGATTTGAAGGGTAGAAATTTTGTTTTTTATTGAGTAGATTTGTTTCCATTGTTGTTGCTTCCCCTGTTTAAAATTTATGTTAATACATCTTAGCAAGTAAAAATAAATCAGTGAACTGCGATATAACTTTTAGCGAGGCCTAGGAATTTTTTATCTTAATGTAGCAAATCGAACCCTAAACGAGACGAGTTAAACATTTCCAAGTTTGACTCAGGTTGACCAGCGAATATGGGGAGCAACGATCTAGACTCATGCAACTGATGACACTTTCCAATCGTGGCTTTATCCAATCACATTAAGAATCTCAATTCTTTCACTTCATGCAACCCGTGAACATTGACTTTACATTGTGTACCTCTCAGTTGCTTGCTAACCCTGTCGTTTGCATTCTAGTGACCGATGTTTGCATTCTAGTGACCGACATTTGTATTCTGGTGGTCGGTTTGTACAGTTCAGCCTCCAATAATGCCTTGCGGCTTGTTATCTAGATGGTGGCCACGATTTCATGTGAGCGAAATGGTGTATCCGCTATTCATTTACCTCCCGACTCTCAAGTCCCCGACAGTTAGCTTAAGTTTATAACTTTGAATAAAATGGTTTTAGCAATGTTATATTTGGTTTTATTATTTTTTTGGTTTAGATAAAGGATAATTAGAAATCTAGGATAGCAAGATTCTAATCAATACTCATATTATTTACTTTAGGTTATAATATATACTTAAGGATAGGTTATAATATAATATATACTTTATAATATATTATATACTTTAGGATACTCATATATTACTTTATAGTATGTATTATATACAATATACATATTTTATGGATGAATTATATATGATTTTATATATATAATGTATGATATAATAATATATAATATATAATATATATTATTTGATATTTAATATTTTTAAATATCTATTAATAACTTGCAATATATGGACATGGCTATTTTGAATAAATATGAAAAATGTTTTTTTAATTCAAAATATGTGTATACATTTAACTTTTGTATTTTTCGATTTTTTCAGGGTCTTATTCAAACTCTTCGCTCTTTTGCCTCGGCAATTTATTACCGATCTGATTCTGGTAACTATGGTTTATCTAGAGTTGGGGTTAGTAAAATTAACATAGAGCACTCCTGGAACTTCACTCCCAAGTCATTATAATACAACGATATGAGACTGCCATTTAATCAAGAACGCCATGCTCTTTATGTACACCATTATTGGTGGGTTTACTGTTGAACCCATCTACCATGACCTTAGTAAAAATGTACCCTCCACTCAAGCCAAAAGCACTGACTATGTATGTGAAGCATCTTGCCTCATTTCAACACATGGTTAACCAATTTCATCAAAACTATAAGGTATTGACTTGAGAAACAACCAAATGAATTGACTTGGATTTACCCTTTGTTTCAAAACTCGCTTAACTCAAACTCGAACTCAATTGAGTCAACCCTGATCCGAGCCGAATCAACCGGTAAATCAAGTCAGGTGACCGATTCAGTACTAAACTGATCAACTCGACTGAGTTGGTCTACATTGACGCATGTGGGTCTACGAAGTAAAAAATTCACTAAAATTTGGTTTTGTTTATAATTCCTAATCTAACCCTAGCCCTAGCACTATAAGACGCCCCCCCATCTCTATTTGTCATTATCATGAGTCAAATACTCAGATGGCAGCATGAGCTTGTTATAGGAATTAGAGACAATCTGTGAGAGAATTGTCATTATCAGTTTTTCAGTTTATCACTTGTTTGGAGTTTGGAACTTTGCACAGTCACCACTCACCAATGGACTTTTGGAGCAATGCTGCAACAGTGAAACTGTAGAACAATGAGGACAAAGAAGCAAAAGCAAGGAGATGGACTATTGGAGCTCCAAACATCGGTTTTCTCAACTTTTCTGTTAGCTTCCACTATTTTTTTCTCATTAAATTTACAAATATTAGGCAGGGCTAGTTTTATATTATCTGCTATTTTGTTGCAAAAATAGTAAGACTTTTTTTTCTTTTTTCTTTGCATGCTCAACTTTACATTCTCAAAATCCAGACCTGTTTTCCATTTAAATTTTACAATGGCCCCAAAATCAAAAGATCTAGCATGGATGCATGCTGATGTCGTTGAAGGGAAGTTGTA
This sequence comes from Pseudotsuga menziesii, assembly GCA_001517045.1. Classification (NCBI taxonomy): domain Eukaryota; kingdom Viridiplantae; phylum Streptophyta; class Pinopsida; order Pinales; family Pinaceae; genus Pseudotsuga; species Pseudotsuga menziesii. The sequence goes on along the minus strand of LPNX010321381.1, from coordinate 195,677 downwards.
TTGCAAGTATTACAAGAATGGATTAAAGGAAGGGGCATTCATAGGCTCAAACAACACTTGGTTGTCATTAAAGGAAATGTTGTCCCATGTGAAGTTGATTTAGAGGTGATTTGAGAGATGGGGTTGGAGTTGCAACAACAATTTGAGCAATATGAAGTGGAGAAGGCTAACCAAAAAGATAGGCAAAAATAGGGAAGAAGAGGCAACTTATAGAAATGATGAGATATGCTCCTCATGTTGAATTTTAAGACTCTTTATTTATCCCTTCAACCACTCTTGGGGATCCCTTTCAAAAAAATAAGCCCAAAAAGAAGAATAACAATTAAAGTTATCTAATGCCTCCCAACACCTCTGATAGTGCCACTACTTCTCAACAACTGCAACACAAATTCAGCCCACCTTAGATGCCCATTAGAAAAATCAATACAAAGAAGTTTCCTACGAGTACATAGCTAGATGGTGGTATGATGCAAATATCACCTTTAATGTTGCTCGCTCACCTTATTTCCAACCTATGTGGGATTCTATTATAACTGTTGTAAGCAGTGTTGAAAAACTCTCCGAAAAATCGCCAACTTTTCAAAAAGTCGCGATTTTTTCCCTTGGCCGAAAAATCGGCTAGAAAAAATCGCGATTTTTTAACTTTTCAAAAAGTCGCGAATTTTTCCCTTAGCCGAAAAATCGGCTAGAAAAAATCGCGATTTTTTAACTTTTCAAAGAGTCGCAGAGGCTAAAAATGGCAAGTCTCGACTTTTTCTAAAAACTCCCGACTTTTTCAAAAAACCTCCATTTTTGCTAAAATTGCTAAAATGGCTAATTTTCCAAAAATTTGCCATTTTAGCCATTTTGTCGTATACTAACACCTTTCCTCTACCGTATAAATATTTCAAAACTTTGTTGTATTTGAACATCAAACCATGCAAGGATAATCTATACAAAATATGTATCTGTTTATCAAAAGATCACAATAGTAATTGAATTACTTTTTTCACTATTAAAGAATTTTTGGAGCAAGCATATTTTGAGTGATCATCTAACACATTGTAGGAAAAAAAGAGTAATGTTTCAAATGTTAGATGAGTTAGGCCTAAATGTGAGGCTCATGTCAGAAATTCAATTTGGGAGTGAAAAATACATCTATGATTTATCACCAATACAAAACAAGTAATACGTTTAATTGCTAACAACCAAATCAATAAAATATACCTTTCAAAAATTAGGTTTAAGTCATAAGATGGAAGGACAAATAAAAAGCATTTAGGAAAACCTTATATAAACCTAATCATTGGAGTAGGGAAAAATATGAAGTATGAATGGAAAATTCAGGAAGAGAGCATTGATATTAGATAGCTATATGCTAGTTTTCCTTGAATACATTTATATATGTGATGTCATGTTTTATTGGTTATCCACTTTTGAGTCATTGATTGGACAACTATGATGTTTCATGATACAGTATCGACTTTGATGTATCATTTTACATTTGGCATGACTACATGATGATGATATATATCAATGCTTTCTCCATATTTATGTTCCAATGTGTTTATCTGATGTTATTGTTGCTTTAAATGTTTAAAATTCTTAAAAAAATGAATGTATTTTGTATTTTTTAATGTTTGCCGACTTTTCCCGATTTTTCCCGATTTTTTCGCCGATGTTGCCGAGAAGTTGTATTCGGGACCCTTGCCGACTTTTTGCCGAGGCCGACTTTTTCAACATTGGTTGCAAGGGCTTCAAAGGCCCTAATATGCATGACTTGAGTGGATCTCTTTTGCACAAAGAGATAATGTCCATTGACAAATGCTTCAAGGAGTTCAAAGAGTCATGGATAGAACTTAGAACAGGATGTACTATCATGTCAGATGGATGGAATGATGGGAGGAACCATAACATAATAAACTTCCTTGTCTCTTTCCCACGATGAACCATGTTTTTTAAATCATATGATACATCTAATAAGGTGAAAGATGCAAATTTGTTATTTTAGCTTCCGGGTAAGGTTATCATGTTGATGGGGGTAGCTAATGTTGTGCAGGTCATCCAAATAATGCCTCTAACTATGTTCTTGCAGGTAAGATGTTAGAGGAAAAATACAAAACCATATTTTGGACCCCACGTGCAACACATTGCATAGACCTCATGCTTGAGGACATATGCAAATAGGATTGGATCAAGAACACTGTGGAGCATGCCAAAAGCATCACAAAATACATTTACAACCACTCATGGGTATTGAGCTTGATGAGGAAACACACACAGGACGGGGAACTATTAGGCATGCCATTACTAGATTTGCAACTCACTTCGTCATGTTGCAATCTCTCATTGCCCAAAGACAGAACTTGGAACATATGTTTTCAAGTAAAGAATGGAATTCATTCAAGTGGGCCCACGGAAAAGACGACAAGAAGAAAATTTTGGAAAGCTCGTTTTGGAAAAAAGCAACAGAGGTTTTAAGAATAACTGAGCCACTTCTTAAGGTGTGGTTGGTGGATGGTAAAGATTTGCCATGGGCTACATTTATGAGGCTATGGATCAAACAAAGGAGCAAATAAGGGCAGCATACAAGGATAGAGTGGCTAAGTATGGGCCTATCTAGGATATCATCAATAGGAGATGGAACAATCAACTCCATCGCCCTATACATGTAGCTAGGTATTTCCTAAACCCAAGGTATCATTATAGAGCTCATATTGGAGAAGATCATACCAAGGAGGTCAAAGATGGAATGTACGAGTGCCTTGAGCACTTGGTCCCAAATGAGATGGAGCAGTTGGAGATACACCAACAGATTTGCGCTTTCACTAGAGCAACGAGAACCTTTGGCAAAAATGTGGCTAAGATAGCAAGGGATGTGGACCAACAAGGTAAACAATTCCATTGTTTTATTAAATTCAATTGTTTAAATTTTAGAATTTAAACACTTCAATTTTTAGACAAATTCACAATCTAATTTGTTGATTTAACTTTGTCTTTGCATTGGCAATGCAATGGTGGGAGGTATTTGGTGGCCAAGGTCCTCAATTGCAAAAGTTTGAAAGCAAGTCCTCAATCAAACCTGCAGTTGTTCCAAGTGTGAATGCAATCGATCTGTCTTTAAGCGAATTCACACAAAGAAGAGAAACCATTTAGAGCAAAAACAGTTAAATGATCTAGTCTTCATGCATTTCAACCGACGACTAACGCACAACCAATTGATGAAAAAAAGACTTGGTACAGATCCCATTGTGTTGGATGATATTGATCCAACCTCAGATTGGGTAGCGAAAACTCAACCACCAAAGTTTGATGTTGATTTTGATATCGATGCGGATGAGTTGGGTGAGGTTCATTTGGAAGCAGAACCTTTATTACCAGTACCAGCATCAGTTGATTCAAGTGTAGATCCAGACATGGTAGGCACCAGTCGAGAGGGACAAAAGCATGTGCCTCTACCTCCACCTCATGCTTCTAAGCAGTCAGCTAGTACTACAACTACTGCAACAGTTGTAGATGACCTTGAGGAGTCTGAGCCTGAGCTAGATGATGATGCCATTTCCTATCGTTGCTAGTCCCAACTCTAGTTCTAGTTCTAGTAGTGGTGATGAGTTTGATGATTGATCATGTTGATCAATGACATGTATGATGTATGATCATTGATGTATGATGTATGATGTGAGATGTAGTGGCATCGTAGCATGTTGTTTTTTGGACTCTATAGGCCATTTAGGCCTCATTGATTATGTATTTTCTCTAGTCTTCCAGATATGTATTGCACAGTACACTTTGTGCCATTTTGATATATTCACCTGTATATGGTATATACATGAGACTTCGGACATTTGTCTCTAATCCCTTGGAATCATGGATTAGAATCTTTAAAATTTAAATATTTTATGTATTTTTTAGTAAACCAAGTCACTAAAATCAAAACGGTCGAGTCATTACTGATTATGAGTCCAAGTCCAAGTTTTAAAACATTGGATCCACCAGTACTAAGCACTACTACTAATGTCCTTGGAGGATCAAGGCAAAGACCAAAGGAGGCAAATAATGCTACTAATGATGAGGATTACAAATTAGGGGATGATTCAATGGTGTTGTTATTTGTTATAACATGAGGTTTTTTGGACTCCAGAAACCATTTAGAGCCTTGATGTATTTTGTTCCAAATATGTAGCACCCTCCAAGCCATTTCTCTATATTCACCCTCCATGAGCACCCTTCGAGCCATTTCTCTATAATCACCCTCCATGAACAAAGTTTTCATAGATGGTGTCAAATGCTTCACATTTATATTGATGTGTGTATGCATTATGGTTTACTTTGATGTACATTATATATAGATGTGTGTATGTGTGTGTTAAAATTTGCATGATGAGGGTGGAGATCAAGAGGTCTGTTATGGAGGAAGCACCAGAGTGGTTACATGAGGAGCAAGGTAGAGAAGGATGACCCACAACCACTGGGCAGACAGAGGAAACTAAGAGTGAGGAGGCTAATTTGTCAGGCTCAGCAGCACCTTCTACACAGAGTGAGACAACCAGCAATGGTCATGTGCCTCCAACCACAGGGCTTTTTCTATGAGATGATGAGCCATTTCTTTGCCTGTGAAAGGGGTATAGGGGAAAGGGATTAATCATTGTCGATGACTCATGATGATGAGATACATTTATTATAAATTTGATGTGTTTTTGTATTTATTAGTCTTGAATGGGCAACTATAAGGATTCATTATCAACAATTGATGGTTGAACTTTGATTTATCCTTTGGCATCCACTACATCATCTATATCAGTGTTTTTTCCATTTTGTGCAAATGTGGTTATTTGATGTTGATGTTTGTTTATATTTTTTTATTTAATAAATAAATAAATAAAAGATTTTAGTTTGTAATTTTTAATGCTTGCAAGTTTGTTGATTTGCAAATATTTCTGATATCTTGACGTCTGGACCCTAGGCGATTTTTTTTGCCAATACCAAATATTTCAACAATGGCTTTAACCACCTAACCCCTAGCCTCCATGTTGTATTGTTAATATGGTCATATGTCGCTAACATATTAAGTAACTAACTTGTATTTTCAAGATACTTTTAACACTCTGTTGTCCATAATATAAGTTTGTTGCTATGAAACTTCAAACAAATGGAAAAAGAGAAAGTTGTTATTAGAGGAGCACTCTAACCAGCTTGTCCTTTCACAAAGGGAATTGATGAATCCCCCTTCTTCCAGGCCTTAAGGCTTGAAATGCTTATGGCTAAGTGTATCCCGCCTAGGATGACTCCAAAACGAACAGCAGGAATGCTTCCAGTTACGAGAAACGAAAGAAAACCACCAAGAAAAAGAAGTGCACCTGCAGCACATGAACAGTTACAACAACTGATTTTCTAGACAACAATAAAGAGCTCTCATAGTTTGCTTGATCAGCACTGAACTTGCCTATTTCATTCAATAATAATGAAGGTGTAACATTCGTTGCTTCTCAATTTAATAATACCATATCAAGCATGGCAAGATTATAATGCAAACTGGAAAATGGAAATCGTAAACCTGAACACCATAATAGGGGAAAAATTAACACTCTTACCATATGGAATACCAAGGCAAAAGTCATGAATTTTAGACAGGTTTTTAAGATCTTCTGGATGAACACCCAAAGCAGTTTCAGCAACATCCTTCACTGTCTCAGGAGCATTTTCTATCCAAATTGACAAATTTTCTTTTCCTTTTACACTGATTTCCTCCGCAGAGGAAGCCAAAACTACTCTCATCTGTTCTGATTGTTGTTTCAACTGCTCTGTTGTATCCTTTAACACTATCTTTGCTTTTTCAGCATAGACAGCATATGCTTCTTTTGAAATTCCCTGCATTCTGGAAGCTTGCTCCTTGACAACATCCAATGTTTGCTTCCATGCTTCCTCAGATTCCTCTGCTCGTTTATCAAGCTCCTTTCTTACCTTTTCCACTTCAACATCTGAGGAAGCCTGCACATTTGAAGTTTAAAAAGTAATACCAATTCAGCAAATATATGGCAAAATCTGAACCAATCAAAGAAAAGAAAAACATATCCAATAAAAACCAAAAATAAGAAGACAAGACTGCCTTCCATTTGCCCAGTCGTGTTCCAACAATTTTCAACACATCCAAAGAAAATGTGAATGAATGCTTCCAAGTACTTCAGTGTGTTGCAAATAGAAAAAAGTTTCAACTGTAAATTGTTGATATGGGAGTTACTTGTAACAGACATTTATGCTTGCACACAGTTAATCATGAATAATGCTTCTGAACAGCTTCTGCAACGCCAATAGTTGAATCCTATCTAAAAATTCAGTGCACCTAAACACTGCAGATGCCATAGAATGGAACATAGATATGTAGGCCTTTAAACATGCATCCACAAGCAACCACAAATGCATAGTCAGTTCACAACAAATTTGTTTTATTCTTTTTATAATAAAGCCTGGGAATAAGACTTAAGTAGCTCAGGAATCCATCTTGTGGCAGAAATACCAGGAACAAGATTAGGCTGAAACAAAGGTGACTCTTGACTCTCAAGCACATCATATCTATTCATAAAGTTAAGCTCACTGCAAGATTAGGGTGAAACAAAGGTGATTCTTGACTCTTAAGCACATCATATCTATTCATAAAGTTAAGCTCAGTGCATTATTACTACCGGAATATCATTTAGGTAGACTAACAAGAGTAAACTGTAAAGAAACTTTTGTCTCACAAGAATTGCATGATACGTCAAGACTTGACCACTATTTCCAAAGCATCTTGGGTTGAACCCCTTTTAACATAAATGGCTTAATCAATCCTTCAACATGTCATCTACAGGAAAAAAATATTTCATCAGTACCATATATTAGGCATCGGTGCCTCAAGATAGTCTAAACATGTTTTAGATTGTGCCTCCTATAGGTGGTGTTAGAGGAGAAAGATGAGAAATGCCACACACACCCAGCACTCATACAACCAACATTTGGATAGAAGATTAGGCAAATTTACTTGATACCCACTCAAAATTGATAATACTGTATTTATGTAGTTAAAATATCTAAACAAATGCAAGTTAAGCAACATGAGGACTAATATCCAATCATCCATACTTTATAGTATAGTAAAGATAAGTGATGATAGTTTAGGATCCTAACCCTCATTCATTATTATTATATTAGTTATGGACTATTGTCAAGTTGGCCTAGAGTGTAGGATACTTTATGTCCTCTTTATCTCCTATATATAAATGAAGGAGTCTCATTTGAATAATCATCTCATACTGTAAATTTGGAATCTGGATATCTTGTAATTCAAGGTTGTCCCGTCAAAGAGACTAATTATTCACTCATTCTCTCATTCTAGGCATGGCATTACCGAAATTGGTGTTTTTTAATGCTTATTGGGTTATTTGGCTTATAACATTTGGGATCAGAGAGGACGATCCTTAGTTTGACGATCCATTCCATTACAACTTTTTGTTGGGCTATTGAAATTGCATAAGCACTTGTGGGGTTGAAAAGTGGACATAACGTATCCTACACTCTAGGTTGATCTAATTATATCTAATATATTTAGAATGAATGAGGGTTGGGATCCTTACACAATACCTAAGTACCCAGGGTGTGCAGGCATATGTATGGGAGTGGTGCATATGTATGTATGTATGAATATATAAAGAAATCAAACTTTTTTTTTAAAAGGACTAAGATTTATACAAGATTATATAAATTAAAGACTTAAAGCATAGAAACTTGGATATGAGTTATAAAACCAAACTTTATAACATTGAACTACACTTTGCAGTTATGACCAATGTAGTCGGACTCGGCAAATACTTGGCTGGCTTGGGACTCGGCAGACTTGCCGACTTGGATAAGACTCGGCAAATATGAAAAAATTAAAAATATAGTAATTTCTGTGCAGAAAAAAGATACGTAATGACATTTCTAATCCATATAAGTTATAAAAACAATTCTCATAAAAATTGATAACACAACATTTGACACTCCATAATACCATATTTCTATGCAAAATAGTGAAATGAAAGAGGATTTCTTGAACACATTCCAAAATAGTACCAAGTTCAAACTTCAAAGTTCAAATACATAACTCAAAACATAGCTCGCTGAAAATAAAAAAAGATAGTGTCTCCAACTCCAAACTCGAGTCTCATGCATGACTACGAGTAGTAGATTGCCTAGCATAGGCCCTACTAGAGCTAGTACCAACATCACTAGACTGAAAAATCAACTGTGATGCAGGTGTGTTTGGTGTTTCCATTTCGGAAAATGGAACACCAGAGGGACCCTTGGTCTCTTCATCAAGGCAACTCAAATCAGCCTCCACTACCCAATCAGAGACTAGATCAATCTGATCCAATAAAATTAGATCCAAATCCTTTGCCCGCAACTCTTTTGTGAGCATATGAAGGTGGTAGTATATGTAGACCAACTTCTCCAACCTCTCATGCTCCAACTTGTTGCACTTTTTGGTGTGGAAGTGCTCGAATACTGACCAATTGCACTCACAACCTGACGCACTGCAAGGCTGACTCGGGATTCTGATGGCAAATTCCTGTAGTTGTGGTGCCTCAGTGCCACAATCTAACCACCAATGGGCTGTTATAAAAAACAAACAAACAAAGATTACAAGTTTTGCAATGTCAAACTTGAAAAACAAACTAGTGAAATAAAATTTAATGATTTACGTAATTGAATCTTACATGGCACTTTCTTCTCCCTGAGACATTATGTTGAGCTAAATCCAAACATACCAAATGATTCCTCGTACATATCTCGCTGCATATTGATTTGGTCTTGAATCTCTTGACTTGGGTACATCCTCTCAATGCATAGCATCACACCTCTCATCACCTCAAGATCTTTTTGAATTTTAGACCCAACATTATAGAATATGCTTGGATTGAGATATGCCCCTGCTGCATGTAATGGTGAATGTAGTTGCCTGTCCCACCTAGAATCAATAATATCCCATTAAGGGAAATATCTAGATTCGTCCCCCCTATAGAAGGCCTTGATGGCCTCTTTGGCCCTGTCCATCCCCTCATAAACATATCCCATTGGTGGTTTATCACCATCCATGATCCTCAACACTTTCACAAGTGGCTCTGTCATGCTGACAATCTCAGTGACTTCCTCCAATAAACTATCTCTACGGACAGACAAACTCATAGCCATTGCATCTGGTTTTGTGCTATCTTTATAATGTATTCATTCCCTGCTACTAACCATTCGTCTCAATGCTTGGTACTCATTAAGAAGGCTTTGGAGGGAGAGAAAGTTTGTTGCAAACCATGTGACAGCAGGACGACTGAGCTCACTTTCTGTGTACTCTCTCATAAGGCTCAACACCCAAGCATGGTTATAAATGTATTTGGTTATTTTTTTGCGCTCATGAACAACATCTTGCACCCATGTCAACTTCCCAATGTCCTCAACTTCCCAATGTCCTCCAACATCAAATCTATACAGTGGGCAGCACAAGGGGTCCAAAAATAGTAGGGTATTTTGCACAAAGAAATTTACCTGCTGCCACATAATTTGCAGCGTTGTCCGTGATTAATTGGACAACATGTTTGACCCCCACTTCTTCCACAACCTCTGCTAACAATGTAAATATGAGATTTGCATCTTTCACATGTGAAGATGCATCAACAGATTTCAAGAATATGGTTCCTTTAGGGCAAGCCACAAGAAAATTTATGATTGTTCTATTTCTCTGATCTGTCCACCCATCAAACAAGATTGTGCAACCTGTAAACTCCCATGAGCTTTTAATGCTCTCCAATTGTTCCTTGATACACTACAACTCCTCATCTAGATCTTTCCCCCTAAGTGCATTGTAAGAGGGGCCTTTGTATCCAAGGCCAACACCTGCAATAGCATCTATCATGGGTTGATAAAAAGGAGACCTTGCAAGGCTGAATGAGAGGCTATCATGGTACCAAAACCTCCTCACTGCCATATCTGCCTCCTCCCTTTTCCTTTCATTAAAGTTGTCCAAGGTTGGTTGAGATCCTACGGAGGTACGAGGAAGGAAGAAAGGAGAGGCGATAGTTGGACTTGGTGCATTTGATGAACAACTACCTAGAGGTCCCATTGGAGATCTACCAATCCTTGTTTTGGCATTTTGTTCTTTGATACTTTCCAAAGCAGCGTGCATTTCCAATGTGACTTCTTCAAGGCAGCCATCACAAACAATGACATCTTTGCACACAACTCGAGCTAGGTGGTGTTTTAACCTGTTTATGCCCCCATACATAGTTGTTGGACAGTAATTGCACTTTACTAGATTGTCTTGCCCTAGGACCACTCGAACACAATGTTCCCATGCTTTATCAAGAGGCCTTCTAGGTGTTCTCCTAGGTGCCATGGATCTAAATCCTGAGTGGAAAAAAAAAATTAGAATGAATTTTATTTAAATTAAAATGAACTGATATTTTGTAAATAAAATTAATTTATTTTTGGCAAGTTGTGGAGGCTGCCATCACAGCCTACAAACCCGTAGGCAGCCAACAAGGGGCATCCTACAGTCCTGTGGGTTGTGATGGAAGCGTACACAAGTGCCAAAACAAAATCAAAACAAAAAATAAAAGTTAAAAACAAATTAAATTGATTTAAAACTAAATTAAATTTTGAAAATACATTAAATAAATTTGGGAGGCATGTGGGATGTGATGGGCCTGTGCAAGATGCCATCACAGCCCACAGGCCTGTAGGAAGCCCTCAAGATTCAAAACATTTAAAAAAAAATTAACATAAAAAACTTTAAAAAATAACATTAAAAACATTTAAAAATTAAAACACAGATAAAATTTAAAAAAAAAAAACAAAAACAAAAACTAACAAACATAAAAAAAAAAACAAATAATACAACATTTTAAAAAAACTAAATATTAACATAAAAAAAAAACTTTTAAAAATAGCATTTAAAACTAAGTCACCTGACACAGGGACAAGGGACACGAAGGACACAGGGATTCGAGTATCCGACACAGACACGTTGACCCCCAGAATCAAGACACGTAGGACACATTATGTATATATATATTTTTAAATTTATATATATTAAAAATATAGACATATATCCAATTTTTTACAAATATTCAATAGAAATCAAAATCAATGCACATTTAACATTAGGAATTACACATTTAAATCCTTCAAATCTTCTTCACATGCACAACAAACACACTTTAGAGCCCTCTCCACACTTGCAAATGATAAAATGAAAGTAGAAATTTTGATTTAAAGCAATTATGGGCATTTTTTGAGTGGAAAACGTGTCCTGGAATTAGGACACGTTGGTGACAGCGTGGGACACGCGTGTCCTAAATAGGGACACGCTGAAAAGTCGTGTCTGACACGCTCTGTCAGCGTGTCTGTGTCGGACACGGGACACGCTAGCCCTTTTGGACGTGTCCGGTTTCATTGATTTAAAACTTTAAAAAAAAAACTTTAAAAAGTTAAAACATTAAAAAATTAAAATTTTTAAAAAAAAACTAAAATTTAAAAAAACACTAAAATTTAAAAAAAAACTAACAAAAACTAACAAAACATTAAAAAAAACAATTAAAAATTAACATAAAAAAGCTTTAAAAATAACATATTAAGTTTTAACATTATAAACTTTAAAAAACACATTTAGAACTTTAAAAAAAAACTAAAATAAAAATAAAAAAACTAACAAAACATATTAAAAAAAAAACAATTAAAAATTAACATAAAAAAGCTTTAAAAAATAACATATTAAGTTTTAACATTATAAACTTAAAAAAAAAACATTTGAAACTTAAAAAAAAACTAAAATAAAATAAAAATAAAAAACTAACCAGGGTCGTGAACGCTAACCCCCGACTAATGCTATCCCTGGACCGGCCTAAACCTGCTAACGCAAACCCTGCTGGCAGCTGAACCCTCGAACTTTGTTGCGCTGAATGTCAACCCTGGAGTCACGACTGAACCCTGCGAGTGAACCCTGCGTTGAACGTGAAGAGAACCCGAACCTGCAGATACCGGACGCGCAGAACAATGGAGAAGTAGTCGCCCGTCGCTCGTCGGAGGAGGAATTCGTGTAATGGAAGTGAAGCCGACAGTGAATGAAGGTAGGTTGACGTCTTAAAGCCTCCCATCCAACACTTCCCTCCAAAAATACCTTCGCGGGTCAACACGGCCTTTTCCACGCACTTAGCAAACGCCAAAAAAAACGAGCTTTTCCACGTACTCGCGAGTTTCAACGAGCCGTTTCGATTCCTGACGAGTTTATCGGTTTCTAATGAGTTCGGCCAAGTACGAGTATGGACGCCGAGTTTGCAGCGAGTACTCGGCTCAGTTACGATTCGGCCATACTCGTCATACTCGACAAGTCTGAGCCGAGTCTGACTACACTGTTTGACATTTCTTAATGCTTTAACCAACAAAATCATCTTCTTGTGTATTCTATAATAAAAATGTCTTTGACAACTTTCCAAGTGCCTCATTTGGAAAGATTTTACAAATAACATTGACTTACAGATTTATTATTTCCCTATGTAGCACGGGAACCGTTCCCGGATTTTAGGAAACTTGTTCACGAAGTTCCGACGTTCCAAGGAACTTGGCAACTTGTAGGAAACTTTCTGAATCTAGCGAGAACCATTCTGGATGTTTGGGAACTTATTGGGAATTGTTACCCTTTGAAATCGGGTACTTGGGAACTTTTCCTTGCGTGTTTCCTTCACCGGGAGCTTCCACACATTCATGATCACCACGTGGGTTGTTAATGACATTCCTATTTCTTCGCGAGCATACATATACACGGCTGACTTAGAATTTTTTTCTCTAGAAAACTAAGTTGCAGTAAAAGTCTATTTCGTGCTACCTTGTTGAGTTGGTGCATTGATCTCTCCCCACCGCCCGTGCTAGAGTATTCACTCATCCCTATGCTAAATTGTTGTTACCGCTAATCAACAATAGATGTAAAGAAAGTAAATTTGTATAATTTACTATTTACTTTATGAATAAAAAAATGTTTAACTAATTGGAAATAATTTTAATTCTTACTTTAAACTAAATGCATTATTGCATTTAAATGAAAATTATCTTCATTTTTATTTTATAATATTAAAATTTGATTATTTATACACCTTTGCAAATACCCTAGCATAGAATGTCTTGTAAACATATAATATTCTAATCCATTTTAATCATAGTTGACACAAAAGTGAAAACTTACTCTATACATATAGCCACAAATATAGGAGCTATAACTTCTACTAGTTTCCGCTTTAGAAAGAGTCTACCTTAAGAGGTTCTAGTTACAGCCGTAATACAAGGGATAAGCTAAGTCATTTGGTTTGTGTTAATGTTTCTTTACTTCTCTATGTTTCTTCTCTTCTCGTGTGTTTTTAATTATTTTATTTTATATTATAATTTTTTAATATATATTATTGTCGTTCCCAACCTGTCGTTTCCTGCAAATTTGGAGGAAATTTCTAGACATATCCAATACTTGTACCCACGTTCCCTACGTTCCGAAAACTTGTGCAACATAGTTTTTTCCTAGTGAAATCCTTACCCAATACTTAATTTTCTTCCATTATATTACTAGACAACTTACAGGACTTGTAATGATCTTCCCCAAAGATGGACTAGCAAGAAATATCATAATAGAATAAGGCCATTGTTACAGAAAAGAGAAACGTATCATATAAAGCAATGTTACCATACTCGGAATCGGCAATAAACCGGCGAGGCAAACGAGCAAAGAGTTTGAATCGGATTGAGAAAAAATCGGCAAATACAAAAAATTAAATATATACATATTTTGAATTTTTTTTAAATTATTTTCATAGATATTAAAAATAGTTATGTCCATATAATACAACACTTAAGTAGATATCCCAAAGATGCCCAAAATATATCAATTCTTAGACATTAAATTCATTAAAATTAATATTCTTATATTTCATTATATATTAAAATATGAATTCATTAACATTAATATTCTTAAAATATAAATTATATTTCATTATATATTAAAAAATGATATATAATTATATATTATATATAAAAAAATTATATTTAATATATATAATAAATAACATTTACCAAATGGCATAATCTAATTTATAACATAAAACAAACCAAGTTATATAACATATAAAAAATCAAAGTGTATATATATATATATATACATATAATAAAATCCTTGATGTGATGCCTCGTCGGCCGATTGTGATGCCCAATGTTAAGTGCCCGCCGAAAAAAAACCGATGCTAAGAGCCCAATGATACATGCCATTATGAAATCTGCCATCGAGCAAACTCCAAGACTCCTCTGTCCAAGGCATCAATGCTTTGTTCTTTGGCGTGTAACGGTAACCTCCCTCAATCCTTCACGCTTGAGTCTCGACTTTTGTTGTTGAGTAAAAAGTGCTTCCCCGCCTGTAGTTGCTACTACCGCTCGCCTGAAACAACTAATTCAAAAACCAAACGGAAAACGAGTGATTAGAAAGCGGCTCTCAAATCACGTTTTAGAGGTGGTGGGCTAAATCCCTTTTTGAAAGGACTATAGGTTAAATTGCAAGTCGAACTCGTCGAGCTGAGTTGAAATCGACAATTTTTTCCCGTTAAGCGGGGTTAAATCGGGACGAGTGATTTTGACTCGGGACGAGCTGAATCGGCTCGTTTAAGTGGCGATATGATTCAAACTCGGAGACTCGTGATTCCTGTTACTATGGTTACTGGACAAACCAGCAAGGCTAGTGTCCAATAAACAATGCAAGGAGAGTGTGACCCAATGTCACCTCAGCCACACTCTACAATCTTCTTGGGAGAATCTTGACCTCCAAGGGGAGAGCCCTTATACTTGCTTCCTGTTGACAAGAACACAACTTCCAACAACCTTTATGGCTAGATCAATGCCTTTAAAGGAGTCATATAGAGAATGAAGAAGACATACAAGTGGAATGTGAATGTTGTATGTGTTAGAGACCAAATGTAAGCATATCGCAAGGTTATCATCAACACTTGTCATTTATCAAATCATAAAGCATTAGCATGTATCAGTTAAAAAAATACTATGAGGAATTTATAAGAAGTATTGTATACAGTCTTTAAAACATCAGTCATTAATATGTTGTTAGCAGCAGTCTTTAAGCAGTCACATAAACAGTATTTTAGATAATCAGCCCTTCACAACAGTTCATCCAATGCATTAAATTTAGCCATTTACTTCATCAAATCTTAGGTCTAGTTTTTGTTAACTTTTTGGTGTTTTTTATTGCAGGTTGAAGGCTTGCTTTATCGGTCGCTTATGTGGTCAACAATTAGTTCCGCTCATTTCTCGATGACCCCAGGCAGCTGAGCAGGATTCCGCAATGTGTTCCATCAGAAAATATATATATATATATATATGAACTATGAAACCGGATTCGTCCTCTAGCCCCCCCGTGTCCCGTGGGGATCGAATCGAACACGATTCGAGTCCGACACGAGCCCGATTCGACTTCCAGTCGAATCCTAAAATCGGACACGAAAATCCATCGAATCGAACACGAAAATGAAGCGTGTCCCGAAAACCGGACACGAATCCCGAAAACAGGACACGTGACCGGCGGAAAAAGACAGCCGAGTT